>JAUNZM010000449.1:600000-896810 GCA_033459285.1 Clamator glandarius | reverse complement strand
TGTTTGTTTGTGGGTTAGGGTTGTTTGTGTGTGGGATGGAGGGGATAAGGGGGAGAGTTGAATTATTTAGTAGTTGGGTTGTGGATGTTAAGGGTTTTTGTTGAGTAGGGTGGTGTGTTGGATGGGTTGGGTGGGGGAGAGAATTGTTGAGGGATGAAGTTTGTATTGGTGGGATTGGAAGATGGGGGGAAGGAAGTAGTAGGGGAGAATATGAGGGATGAAGAGGGTAGAGGGTGTAGGGGTGTAGTTGGGTATGGGATATGGTGGTTTTGGGTGTTGAGTGAGTGTTTGGGTGAATAGTTGGGAGGTGAGATGAGGAGGAGAGGTTTTGATGTGGGATTGTAATAAGGGGGGTGGTATGATGAGAATGGGGGGAGGTGGGGTGTGGGGGTGAATGGGGATGTTTTGGTTTGGGTTGTGGATTTATGTAAGATGAGGGGGGGTTAGTGAGGGGTTGGTGAGGGGGTAGGGTGAGGTTGTGAAGGGGAGGGTGGGTGGAGGGAATGGGGGGGAGAGGTAGGAAGGAAGGGTGTATTAGGGATGTTATATATGGTAGGGTTATTGTGGGTGTTGGTGTGGGTGAATGTGGGTAGATGGAGGTGTATGGTTTGGAGTTGTTTGTTTTGTGGGATGTTGGGGGATGGATGAGATATGTAGGGTAGGATAGTTTTGGTATGTATTGGGTAGGGGGGGGAAAGGAAGGGGGGTTTTGTTGAGGAGGGTGTTATTGGTGTGGAGGGGGGTTGTGTGGGTGGGAGGGTGTTTTTGTTGGGTGTGTTAGTTGGTATTTATTTGGGAGATGGGGGTTTTGGGGGGGTGGGATGTGAAGTGTGTGGTGAGGTATGTTTTGGAGGTTTGATTTGGATATGTTGAGGGGTAGGATATTTGTAAGTTTTTGGGGGGGGTGGGAGGTGTTGGTGGTTGTTAATGGAGTTGAACTGTTGATATGAAGAGCTTTGCATTTTATTGGAATGTCCACCTATTTTGCCATAAATTACACTGTTCCTAGAACACAAGATTTTTCAATTTTGTAGTGCATGAGCCTAATTTACTTGGAGGTGGATATAAATTAATTTTCCTACCCTGGAAAACATTTTCAGTTTCCAGCATATAGCTCCTCTGCTATCTTTTCTTTTGCAAGATAAATTGATGACTTTTGGAAGATTTTTCATAAATGTGGCAGGAGAAGTGCATCCAGCCAAGAAGGCAACAGTTGTTTTGGACAACAACCTAGCCACGAGTGCCCTCAGCTGGCACACAGAGAATGAACCCAAGGGATGGCTTTGTATGATCCTGTGTGCTGTGTTTCTGAAAAAAATCTCAAAGTAGGCCACAGTAGGCCATCTAGGCCTACCAGAGCTGTTCATTAACTATGCACTAAGAGAAGAATGATTCAACATGACAAAGGTCGACTTTCCTTCAACAGTGGTTAATTAAATCTCTGTTTCAAAAGATGCCTGATTATATGAATTCAGAAAGGCATGAAGAAAATGCTCCTGCACCCTTCTTATATTGAGGATTCCAGAACTGGACACAATACTCCAGGTGGGGTCTCATGAGAGAGGAGTAAAAGGACAGAATAACATCCCTTAACCTGACAGTCACAGTTGTTTTGATGCATCCCAGGATACAGTTGGCCTTCTGGGCTGTGAGTGCATGTTGCTGGCTCATGTCAGGCTTCTCATCAGTTAACACCCCCAAGTCCTTCTCCACAGGGCTGCTTTCAATCGTGTCATCCCCCATCCTGTACTGAAACTGCAGATTGCCCTGACTCTGATGTAGGACCTTGCACTTGGCCTTGTTGAATCTCATGATGTTCACACAGGCCCACTGCTCCAGCTTGTCCAGGTCCCTATGGATGACATCTTGTCTTTCTAGTGTAACAAATGCACTACTCAGCTTGGTGTCATCTGCAAACTTGCTGAAGGTGCACTTGATCATCAATGAAAATACAGACAACACTAGTCCCAGTATGGACCCCTGAGGGATACATCTTGTCACAGATCTCCATGTGGACATCGAGCTATTGACCACTACTGTCTGAATGTGACCATCCAAACAATTCCTTATCCACTGAACATTCCACCCATCAAATACATCTATCCAATTTATAGAGAAAGATGTTTTGGGGGACTGTGTAAAAGGCTTTACAGAGGTCAAGCTAGATTACATTCATTGTTTTTCCTGTGTCCGCTTATATTGCTACTCCATCACAGAAAGCCAGTAGGTTGATCAGGCCCTTAGTTAAGCTATGCTGGCTGTCTTGAATCATCTACCTGTCCTCCATGTCCCTGTCTCCACATCCTCCTCTAGCTTCTCATCAACCAGCACCCCCACATCCTTCTCTACAGGGCCACTGTCAATCACATCATCCCTCATCCTCCAGGTGCTTTAGTATAGCTTCTGGGAGGATCTTTTCCATGATCTTCCCAGTGTCAGAGATGAGGCTGACAGGTCAGTGGTTCCCAGGGTTGTCTTTTCTATCCCTTTTAAAAATGGAGACAATGTTATCCCTCTTCCAGTTACCAGGGACTTCTTCAGTCTGCCATGACTTTTCAAATATCATGGAGAGTGGCTTGGCTACCACATCAGCCAGCTCCCTCAATACTCTGGGATGCATCTCATCAGGTCCCATAGACTTGTATATGTTCATGTTCCTCAGGTGGTTATGATCCTGATATTCCTCTGCAATGGAAGAGGATATACCCCAATGGTTCCTCTCTTGCTGATCCAGGAGGGGTGAGGATAGTGATTATCAGTGAAGACTGAGGCAAAAAATTGTTGAGTATCTCAGCCTTCTCCTCATCTGTTGATACGAAGACACCACTTTTGTTTATTTTGGGAGGTACGCTTTCTTCAAACTTCCTTTTCCGATTGGCACACCCACAGAAGGCCTTTTTGTTATTCTTTCCTTCCCTTACCAAGTTCAACTCCAGCTGTGCCTTGGCCTCCATCCCTATACAACTGGGCAGTGACACTATTCCTTTCCCAGGTTCCTTGTACCTTCTTGCACTGCCTGGGCAGGTGCCTCTTCAGTTTGATAAGCAGGTTTTGAGTCAGTCATACTGGTCTCCCTCCTTCCCTGCCTGATTTCCTACACCTGGGGACTGAGTGCTCTTGCACATTATGGAAAGCATCCTTAAATATTGGCCAACTCTGTTCTGATCCCTCATCCCTGAGGACCATATTCCAGGTGGTCCTACTGGTTAACTCCTTGAAGAGCTGGAATTCTTCTTTCCTGACTATACTCACCTGTCCCATATCCCTCAGGACCTTGAACTCCACCAATGCGTGATCACTGCAGCCCAGGCTGCCTCCAATCTTGACATCAGTAATGAGCTCATTTGCATTGGTGACCATCAGGTCCAGTCTTTCAACCCCTCGGGTAGGGGTGTCTATTAGCTGGGTTAAGAAATTATCTTTCATGCCCTCTAGGTGTCTTATGGGTTGCCTACAGCTTTCCATGCTACTTTTCCAGCATATGTCAGTGATTGAAGTCCCTCAGCAGGATGAGAGCTTGCAAGTGTTAAGCCTCCTGTAGCTGGAGGAAGAAGGTTTAATCAGTAGGCTCCCCTTGATCAGGTGGCCTGTAGTATATATCAACTCCAAGGTTCCTTTTGCTGCTTTGGTCTTTTATTCTCACCCACAAACTTTTGACCTGTTTGTGGCTGTTCTTCCAAGACAGCTCTTCCTACTCTTTTCATTTTCTGATATAGAGGACAATGCCTCCACCCTTCCTTCACAGTTTGTCCCTTCTGAACAGCCTGTGGCCATCAATAGCCAAATTCCTGTCATGGGATTTGTCCCATCAGTTTTCAGTAACTCTAAGATTTTCAGTAAACGAAAAAATTCTTCACCTCAAGAAAACAATACCTTTCAATGTGGTAACAATTCTATATGATGATCTGGATCATCTCTCCTGTACAATGAGTCTCAGCTCTGACAAGCCTTCACACTAGTATGTGTGATTTGGCTATTTAGTTGTGTTTAATTAAGTGCTGCATACACAGGTATGTCAAGCTTAGAATATCTTTTCCTATCACACTCATCACTGCAGGACATACTTCTGTGACACAAATACTAATACATATTCTTCCTGCTAGATTAGATATCTTTGTGTAGGTGTTCAGAGTGGTTGTTAATAGAACAAGCCTTTATTTATATTCATATCAGTTCCCTTCCATCAGGAAATGCACTCAGCATTTTTGAGTTCTTTTTCTACTCTCTCTCCTCCAGTTCTCTGCATTTTAAACAATATGCTTTGAATTATTTAATCTATTTCAAAAGTACATCTATTTCTTTGATGTTTTGAGAGCTCTGCGTGTATCATCTGTCTTGCTGTTGGCAGATAATTTGTGGATTAGTTTCATGAGAACACTTTTTTATATTGCAATAACCCACAACATGAGAACAGAACATTAGCAACAGCAAGCTCAGGTTAAGCCTTGGAAAAAAAAAATTATGCTCCTAATAGCATCAAAGATCCTCCTTTGGTCTATCGCAAGTATCACTACAAAGCATTTGCCCAGATCAGTATAACCTAAGTATTAGCAAACAAGCATCTTAATCCAAATCCACATATTAATCCTTTTTCAGCCACAAGCAAAACGGAAACTGATTTTTTTACAGTCTAAATTCTGGACTAATACAAAGGTAGTGTTGGGCATATATTTCCAAATGTGTTATATCTCTTTGGAAACATGGAAATTCAGAGTATCATTAGAGCTGGTGGTGCATACGGGCTGTCAGGTCTCAGGTCACCTGTGTTGGCTTGTCTACTAGCCTGCCTGCCATTCAGCCAGTGAGCCAATGGGCAGTGCTTCCAGCCCTTTGTCTTCCAGACACCCAAGCTCCTCAGTCCCTGAGTGACTGGTGTTCTGCATCCTCCCTTTCCAAATGAGACAAACAGTAATTTTGTTATGTCTGCAGAGCAAACTGAGTTTTACTTCCTTTTCAAGAACTGCACTGAAGACCATTCTCACAAGGAGAATAAAGCTTCTCTCTTAAACAAGATTTAACTCTGATACCACACTATTGGCAAACAAGAGGTTATTCTGGGTGTAGAACTGATATAATGGGAATATCTGGCACAGCCAGACTGAAAGCTGAAGCTGAACAGATTAAAATTAAGATGTGATAAAATGTTACAGAGCAGATGTGCACAATCTCTCCTGCTTCCTTTACCTACCCATGCACATGCTTACTGCTTCCATCGGTTCAGAAAATCTGATTGGCAGAAAAGACTGGACTTGGATGAGTTTTCAACATAAATTCTCAAAAAGATAAAGGAACACCCATCAACATCATCACCGTGTGCCATATTTAGTAGTTATATATCTGCTACCTTAGAATAAACTTTCCCCGAATACTGCCCATAATACAATTTACTCCGTCAAAAAAATCTGACCTTCTCCTAAATATCATTTGCAAGGCTGTCAGCTCCTAATATCTCCTCCATATTTCTCCCTAACAAGCTTATATGCCAGGATGTGGAATATATTTCAGAATTTCTTACCTGGGCAGGTCATAACTTGCAATAAGATCATAAAATCTATTGCTGGAGGAAAAATGCCATGAAAGTTTTATTGTAAACTTACGTAAAGAAATGTGGTTCCTCAGTTTCCCATACATCTTTAAGCTCCCTCAGTGTCACATGATAAACTAAATGAGTGTTAATGTTGACCCTGGTTTATTTACTCTTTTACTTGTAGAGTCAATGCAGAGTGAAGTAAGTGCAAAAACCATTGCTTCAGCTGAAGCATCGTCACTATTAGAAGACCAGAGAGGACTATATCTTGTGTCTAGATAGAGATGGAGCCATATGTATTTTGCTTGACTCTTCCTAACATTTTATAGTATTGGAAATTTTTAAAATAAATCTGTTCTAATTTAAAATGAAAAAAAAGAAAAGAAAAAAGAAATGCAAAGAGGTCGTGCCCTTCAAACTGAAATCACCTGACCCTGTACCAAAACCCTAAGTCTGATTATGTTTCCTCTATAATGAAGTCATTGAGAGAGTGGACAAAATGTGACAAGTTACATCAAAAGTACAAATCTGCTGGCTGTGGAGATTCAAGAGCACATTGAAATACTCCACAGAAAGGCAGGAGGAGGAAACATCATTTCTCCTTGCTTAGTCTCTACACCGGGTTTTTTTCTTCGTTTTAGGCAAGATCTGGTATTGCAACACTGCAAGGATCTCCTTTTAAAATGTTCCACATGTTAAATTAAAACTTCTACAAAATCATAAGGATGATCATTATGTCACTGAGAACTGCAGATGGTATTAGTCAGGCTTAAACAGAATAATGGTGCGTAGTATTGCTGTGAGCTCTGAGGCTGTGATAAGGCAAAAAGGTGACCATTCTCGAGGAACACCAAACTCATGTTGGAAAGGCAATGCAGCTGAGTCACTCACCTTCACCCCTCAGCTGGACAAAAGGGAAAGCAAGCTGAGAAGGCAGGGAAATATCCCATATGCAACCAAGGGTCAAATTCTTCCTGAATTGTTAAGCAGTTAACATCAGGGATACTTCCATCACTCCTTTCATCCAAACCCTTTTTTTCATAATGTTGCAAACAAGCACATCTAGTTGTTACATTATGAATCCTCTTTTCTGTCATTAAAAAACCAAATCTAAAAACCACAGCAAAGTTCCTTTCTGGATATACTGTTACATAAGCACTCAATTTGTTTTTCAAATAGCTTAATTTCTAATTTTATTTTAAGCTACTCATTTATCAGAAAAAGGCTAATCAAAAAAAAAAGAAAAGAAGTTCATAATATTTTGAAAACTGCTCAGAGTGCCAGGGAGGTTGGTAGTCTCTTATGCACAAGTTAGTCAGAGCACAGGCTGCAGTTACCAGAGAAGAGAAAATAAACTCCAAACAGAAATGCATGTCTAAGTAGTAAACCTTAGTAGGTATAAATCTAGACACATTATTTTATTAAGGTACATGTGTAATTTGGTAATAGATAACTGGTAAAAGATAATATCATGGCATTGGACAGTGAGGATCTACATGATATGATAGTTCTTCCTCTTCCTTTCATTAGAAGTAAAATAGTTGCCTTTCAGTCACCATGATTAGAATTTAGCAATGGCATCATTACATAAGCACAGTGGGAATTCCTTTTTTTTCTTTCTGTTATTTTGTACTGTCTGTAGTGGTGAGTGTATGTTTCATTTTCAGCTAATATTCTGAATATCCTTACAATACAGGCAAAAGATGATTTTCGAGCCATTCCACATTCCTAGCGAAATACTCTGTAACGGATGTCATGGACCCCCTTTGCGGACCAACTAAATCACTGTCTGTCTGTACAACTGTGATTCACTTTTTCTTCTGTTTTCTCAGTTAAAAAGAATTCTGTTCCCCATAGTGAATGCAGAAATCAAACAAAGCCCATTCCAGCTCTTGCGTAAAAGGAACTGCCTGTGAGGGGACAGCTTGCGAGAGACTGCAGAAGGGAGTCGCCACTGGAGCATGGTCTATGAAGAAGGGGACTCACTGTGGTGAGTCCAGGGGAATGACAAGCCTTTCACCATGACTGCTATTCCTGATTACTGGAACAAATCTTTGGTGCTTTGTCACTGAGGCTAGGTTTGAGTAATAGTTAAGTGAATCTACTTGGAACTGGAAATTGGATTCATTCCCAGCCTGTGATTGTAAATCAGAGGTTTAAAATATATGCCAAAGGTACTCTTACCCTCCTCAGGAGTGCCAAATACAGATTAGGGAGAGCACAGTATGTTTTAATCTCATGATTATATAGCAGGCTTTCAAATTCAGTTCTGTTTAAATATTTGCCATACAGTACAATCTCATTCCTGTTCCCAGAGACAATGAATATGCAGCTTAGATTATTGACAGCAAAATCTGTCTTGCAGCCGAAAGACATTGAGGTATTTCAGGATAATTTTAGACTTTAATTTTTCCAAGATAAAGTGATCAGAGTGGGGAAATCCACATGTTGTTTACTTTGTATTGAATACACCTCTTTGGCAGAGAAGGATCATTGGAAATGTGTGATTGTCAGTCAGGTTTTAAAATGAACAGACTGGTACAATATTTTCATTCCTTTCATATTTTTTATGTATATTATATCAAGCACCCAGCATCTACGCTCATAGAGCAAGGCAGTGTGTCATTGTTAAAAAAAAAAAAAGTCACTTTTATGGGTATGATTTTATGTATTAAGGAAAATTCAAATAAGGCTGTTATTGAAAATCTTTCCTCTCTTTAACTGCCTTTGATTTAATTGAACACATTGACATTAAGCCCTCTTTTGTAAAGGAATATGTGCATTATTGCTGGCATAACACCATCACCATAAAAAGCAGATATAGTCACACATCTGTGTTTTTTCCTTTTTCTGTTGTTTTGTCATCCTAAATCAACTAGAAAGAGAACATTGAAGACTTCTTTCCCCCTCACAACTGACTGAAACAGACCAAAGCACCAACAGAGATGGACCATTAAAAAATTAATTTAAGCAAACCCTGTGAAGTTAAAAGGTGCACAGCAATGGCACTGGGGCAGAATTTCTCTATGTGATGCTGTTCATGAAAGGCGGGTCCTGCCAAATTAACCCAATAACCTTCTATGACAGGGTGACTCACTTACTAGATGATGGAAAAGCTGTGGATGTATCTTCTTAGACTTCAATAAAGCTTTTGACAGCTTCTCACAACATTCTGCTAGGGAAACTGTCGGCCTCTGGCCTGGACAGGCGCACACGCTCCTGGGTGGAAAACTGGCTGCATGTCTGGGCCCAGAGAGTGGTGGTAATGGAGTTAAATCCAGCTGGAGGCCAGTTACAAGAGGGTTCCCCAGGGCTCAGTCCTGGGTCCAGCCCTGTTCAATGTCTTTATCAACGACCTGGATGAAGGCATCGAGTGCTCCCTTAGCAAGTCTGCAGATGACACTAAGCTGGGTGGAAGCGTGGATCTGCTGGAGGGTCAGGAGGCTCTGCAAAGGGACCTGAACAGGCTGGACTGCTGGGCAGAGGTTTAACAATGGTGTGAGGTTTAACAAGGCCAAGAGCCGGGTCCTGCACTTGGGGCACAACAACCCTGTGCAGCTACAGACTAGGGGAAGAGTGGTTGGAAAGCTGCCAGGAGGAGAAGGACCTGAGGGTGTTGGTTGACAGTGACTGAACATGAGCCAGCAGTGGCCCAGGTGGCCAAAAAGGCCAATGGCATCTTGGCTTGTATCAGAAACGGTGTGACCAGCAGGTCCAGGGAGGTTATTCTCCCCCTGTACTCGGCACTGGTGAGACCGCACCTCGAGTACTGTGTTCATTTCTGGGCCCCTCACCACAAGAAGGATGTTGTGGCTCTGGAGCAAGTCCAGAGAAGGGCAACGAAGCTGGTGAAGGGGCTGGAGAACAAGTCTTACAAGGAGTGGCTAAGGGAATGGGAATTGTTTAGCCTGGAGAAGAGGAGGCTGAGGGGAGACCTTATTGCTCTTTAGAACTACTTGAATGGAGGTTGTAGAGAGGAGGGAGCTGGCCTCTTCTCCCCAGTGCCAGGAGACAGGACAAGAGAGAATGGCCTCAAGCTGTGCCAGGGAAGGTGCAGCCTGGAGATCAGGAAAAATTTTTTACATAAAGGATCATCGAGCACTGGCAGATGCTGCCCAGGGAGGTGGTTGATTCACCATCCCTGGAGGTGTTTAAATGATGGATAAACAAGGTGCTCAGGTACATGGTTTAGTGGCAGGTAGGAATGGTTGGACTTGATGATCCAAGAGGCCTATTCCAATCTGGTGATTCTATGATTCTATGGTGCAGGCTGGAAAGTGATGGGCTTTGTAGCTACTCCAAAAAAAAACAAAATGAGAAAGGAGCGAAACCCTAAGCAGCCTGTGACTTTTCTATAGAAAATAAACTAAAATATTTGCTGCCTCTGCCACCTCAGTGAGGTCTATATACTTTTTTGTGCAGATGCCAGAAAGCACAATAAGTATTTACACAAAAGTTTTTTACAGTCTCACCTCTAACAATAGTTATATAGAATTTCTTTATTTTTTAAATTCCTTCTGCTTAGGGTTAATGAGGTTTTAATATCAATCTGTGTGACAGAAAGACTAAACTCAGTATTTTTCCTTCATTTAATTGTACTGTTCAAACCGAGTATGGGAGAGCATGTCAGCTTTGCCAGGGCACTCAGACTTTCTTCAATGGAATATATTAGTAATTCTACTTATTTCTCTGATTCATCCTTATCTTTCACACACTATTCAATATTTTAATCTCATATCATTAATAGATGACGAATCTTAGTAAACATTTCTTTTTCTTTGTGAGTACTTCTGACTCAATGAAAATTTTTCTCCTAGTCAAACATATAGCTTGACTGGAATGATAATATTTCTGTACTTGACATGTTTTTGCTATTATAATAGATTGAAGTACTTCTGTCATGACAGAAACAGAGTAAATTCTCATTACTACAAACCAAATCTTCATGTCATTTCTTAGTTATTATCTGACAATGATTATCTAAATTGATAAAAGCATCAGGAAGGAAAGCATTATATTTATTGAAATAATACAGTGTAAAATAATGTATAAGTTACCATTAATGTAAAGTGCTTTATTTCATCTGTGCTTGCATTTTTATCTGTTGATGATGCACATGTAACAATGTGGCAAATGCTCAGGTTCATGTGATTATAGTATTTACTTACTGTTGCTTTACTTATTAATAAAGATGGTGCAAAGGATCTACGTCTAACACTTCACAAATCTGAGAATAATAAAAAGGAATTTAGTTCTCATTTCTTCTGTCTTATGGTATGTATATTTCCTTGTCTTTATTGCCCCAGTTCAGTAGTTAATACATTACTTAGTTCAAAGAAGTGAATATGCTTTATTAATATTTCTTATTCTTTCTGAAATATAACTCATCCTTGGCATGCATTTGACACAGTGGCTGTTGAGTGTTTATGATCTCCACTGTGCAACTGAGAATTAAATGGTGTCTTAACATTCCATTTTTCTTTCTACTTAAGACAGACATGAACAAATATTGCTTTACATGCAAACTATATCCAGTAAACAGTAAGAAACATTTAGAATTACAAATCCAAGAAAAATACAGCAAAAATGTGTCAGCACTTTACATGCACACACAGATCTCCCTTTTAACTTTGGTAACGTCACCTGTCCTACACTGAACTACTTATTTATTATATCAATCCTAGGCTATATTCTGAGGCTTGTGACAGGTCACACTGTGAATCATGCATCAGGTATGCATAGGTATAATCTACCTTCACTTTGTTTCCCCATAAAATGTCTTGAAACTTATTCCACTTCACACATCTGAATTTGGCCATTGCTCTTACAAAATACACAAGGAACAGAGTTCTCACTGTATGAGTTTGAAGAGCATTACCCACACAGCTTTTTCAGGCTTGAAGGAAATTTGTTGGCATGTCTTATTTCCCTAATTTGGGCATATATTGAACTAAAATCCCATATGACATTTCAGTAGAATCCAAGTCCACATGATGCAGTTTCTCAGGGGTCTCTTCTATTGCGGTACCTCCAGCTACAGTTCAAATAGTGAAGTCAAAGCTGTTTTAAGAATATGGCCCTGGCTTAGGAAAGAGCTTCTGTTCTACAGTGGCACATTTGACATATCTACACAAACTATGGTATTTATCAAGTTTCCAGTGTCACAGCAGAAATAGTGGATATAACATCCCCAGCGGGCTGATGGAGATTTGAACACAGACAGCAGCTTTAAAGGAAGCCATTCATTGGAAAAAAAGTAATCACAGGTTTGCACATTTGGTTACCCAGATGTAGACCAGGAGAGACACCTGCTAGCTTCAGCTTAATAATCCTTCTCACACTGTAGAAACACTTTTGCAGCACCAAGAAAAGCACAGGGTTCCTCAGTCACAAAGCTGAGGAAATACCTTCAGGTGGGAATGCAGCAGCTGGCAGTGGACCTGTTTGGACATGCTGCTTCATACGCCTTCCCAGAGAGCACTGACATTCATGGTTCCCACTTTGAAGTCAGTCCCAAGGAGTCTGGAGGGAAGCCCAAAGGAAAAAGCAGCTGAAAACAACACATTGTCTAGGCTTAGTTGAATATGACAGCCGGTAGATGAAGTCTGCTTTGTGCTGACAGTGGTGAAATACTCTTTCTTTGCTCAGTTAATGTGGATTTTGTAACTGTTATACAAGTGTAAATTTTAAACTTTATATATTTTCCTTAAGTGACCTTTGTAGCTGGGAGTAGCTGCATAAACTTTGTTTTCTTGCCACACCTACAATAACACATGTGTTCTGTAACTGCAAGTCTTTCTTTAGGGCTCTGTTGTCCACCTGAAATTGAGAAGAATATCCAGAGACCTAAACCACAAGTAAGTTTATTCAGTCCAAGCACAAGCAACAAGGGAGAAACTACTCACCATAGTACATGAGCTTCAGAGTGCCACAAGGCATGGTTGGAATCAACAACAGCTGTTGAGAGACACCTGGGAGAAAGCAACAGCTCCTGAAACCTAAATACAATGGGAGTTTCAAGCTGTAATTTTGCAAAAGGACTGGAGCACCTCCTATATGAAGACCATTTGAGAGAGCTGGGCTTGTTCAGCCTGGATAAGAGAAGGCTCCGAGGAGGCCTTATAGCAACCTTCCAGTAGCTGAAAGGGGCCTACAAGAAATCTGGGGAGGGTCTGTTTACAAAGGCTTGTACTAATAGGACTAGGGACAATGGGTATTAACTGGAAATAGGCAGATTTAGACTAGACATAAAGAAGAATTTCTTCACCATTAGAGTGCTGAGGTGCTAGAACAGGTTGTCCAGGGAAGTTGTGGATCCCCCGTCCCTGGAGGTGTTCAAGGCCAGGTTGGATGGGGCTTTGGGCAGCGTGGTCTGGTGGGACGTGTGCCTGGCCACGGCAGGGGGTTGGAACTAGATGATCCTTAAGGTCCTTTCCAACCCAAACTATTCTATAATTCTACGAAAAGGAAACCTTCTATAATTCTACGAAAAGGAACCAACTGATTTCTCTTCGAATGTTGCTTGTCCCCTCCCCATGTAACTTCTAATCACATGCTTCACTTGCAGTCATGAAAGAAAAATATAATCTAGCAGCCCGCTGAGAAGATTGCCTGCATTGTCTTAGTTACCCATACATTGACCTAATTATGCAGTACATCAACATCTTTCTGAACCATAAACTTCATGTCACTTCCAGAATACACAAACTAAGCATTTTGGTGGTGTTTATTCTTGCTTCGTTAGGGAAAGTGGTTAAGATGGTGCAGATTTTTGTTTTGTTTTATTTTTTAATTAGTTCATTAAAACATAATTTGTGGTGTGGACTTTCAGAAATGTTTTTTGAAAGCCAGATATATTTGGACTTCAGGTACTTGCAATGACTCATTTTTGTAACCTTCTAAAACCCCCAGATACTCCAGAAAACTCCATTGTCTTGTGTTTTTTTAATAAATCAGCAGCAGCCTAGGAAAACCACAGACTCATCATGTCCATATTTAAAAAAAAAATCATTAGCTCTAAGCACATTTAATTAAACATACAGAAGAGTTTGCAATGCAGAAGAAATAGGTCATGAAGGAATAATATAAAACAAAATTACTTCTTGAAAATAGTCCAGGAAAAGCAAGGCAAGTCTGAACTCAGTCATTGATGATATCAGGGAGAAGCTGGGATTGTGAGGGGTAACAAAGTCATGGCAAAACCAAGGACATCTATTATCTAAACATAGCTGCAAGGCATTCTTGTTGGTTATTTTCTGGTTACTTTTCCATGTGTGGTTTGTGGTACAAACAAGAGCTTAGGCTCTAGTCTTGGCCTTTTTGCACTACTTTTTTCTACTATTTACCCAGTAACTCTCTGAATAATACAAATAATACATGCATTCTTTAAAGAGCTTGGACTTCTGGCACTTAATGCAGAAGTTCCAACTCAGCACCTGCTTTGCAGTGTTTAATGCTTGTTCTGAGGGTCAGAGTTATTGTCTAGAATTTTATATTGTCTTTTAGTTTGGATAATATCTGTACGGTCATTCTGTAACTGAAATCTGTAAAATCATGTGGATTCATTTTCTCTAGTTCCTCACTGTCTTTTGAGGTTATCTCAAGAATTTCAGTTACATCAGAGCAAACTTCCAGTAAGGACCAAGTTTTCCTTGTCTCAGCCCCAAAATGTCTTTATCATGTCTTCCCATCTCATATAGCAGAACTTTATTCTTAGGATCAAACTACTTTTTTTAAGATGTTGATTCTTGAGTACAATAATCTTATAAAAAAAAATGGAGACTTCTGAGGCAATAAAATTGTCGTCAAACTCTGCAAATGGAACTTGTTAGAAAAATTCCATGAAATCACTTCATAAAAAATCTGCTAAACTTTTGAGAAGGATCATTCAAACATGCAGGACATATTGCTGAGTGTTTTTGTCAATTCTTTGAACTCATATGCCAACTATTGCACTTTATCTTGGGTTCTGTTGTACTGAATGTTCTTCCACTCATGTAATCCAATAAACCTTTTCCCTTTGCGGCTAAACTTCCTCATTTCAGGGATGCTGAAAGCTAATTCCTGTTGTTCACTATGTGCATGAGTTCTGCTTTTGGCTTCCTAATGTTTCCATCCCTGCTGGGTACTGTGAAACATTTTATGCTACTTCTAGATCCTTTCTTGTCACTTTGGATATGGCTTTCTGCTGTTATTATTAAACCACTAATGATATAGCTGTCAAATTATGAGTAGATGCCTTAATGTCTTTTTACTCTTGGAATCTGTCACATACTCCTCCATTTGCCTTTCTAACTTGTTTTAGCATGATATGGTGGTTAGTTACAAAACACACCCACTCATATTTGGATGCACCAGTTCAGAGCTCCTCTGCCCATATGCTTCAGTGTCCACCTGAATCCAACGTCAGAGGAGCCACTGAAAACAAGCCTTTTGTGCCATCACAGACCTCTCAAAGACAGGAACAGCTTTTGCGTGGCATTTCAGCTACATGAGCAGACAGCTGCAGGAATACAAACATTTGAAGCAAAGCCCTTTAAGCATCATAGAGGCATCCCCTCCTCCTCCACAGATAAAAATAAGAAATTGCCAGGGCAAAAGTTGGGTCCCAAGGTAGGAGAAAATTTAAAGAGGACAGATTGCGGGCAACTTGCTGTACTGCAGGTAGTGTGAGGGCAATCAGTAATAACGAAATAATCCAACTTTCTCCTAGAAGAGGGAAAACCAAAAAGGAGCCTACAGAGAGAAGCTGGGAGAAGACATAAGGGAGCCAGAATGAGCCAGAAACATGTTTGTCAGTTCTTGGGAGAGCAGAGAGTTTTCTCACGCTGCAACAGCTGACCTAAAGGGTCTGTATTCTTCACACTACCTCAGGTAAAACAGAAATAACACTGTAGATATTTTTAATTCCTGTGTGTTCCATAATTATAGCTGTCACAAAATGAACTCTCTTATGGTAGCAGGACAGGCATTTTTCTGAAATTCAAACAACAGTTTAGGCTCAAAACTGGAGTCAGACTATGCTAACCCAATATTCCCAAGAAAGCAGGTCTGGCAGGCTGTCTCAGACAGGAGACCTTCCTGGGTAAGACCTATACCACGTCAATCATCAACATCTCTTCTGATGGCTGGTGTCTCTCCAGCAAAATGCCAGTTATTTCAGTTTCTCTGTCCCACTCTCACACAGGAGGATATGTCTATCATGACCTGCAGTGCTGCAGCCCTGACAGAAGTATTAGGAAGAAGTTGTTTCGTACTTTGAGTTTCAATCTCCTCTCCAGGATTCAGGAACAATAATGGCACATTGGGAAACCCTTCCCTGCCACTGCCCTGTTGCTTGACCTCTGCGGAGACATTGAGACCTCCAGACATACTTAAAATCAAGAAAGCAGGGGCTGTGCCTGCTTTTATTCACCATTGTTGTTATTGCTAACAGGGAAAATAAATACCTGTTGCTTTACAGAGAAGCATAAAATGGTTGAGGTTGGAAGGGACCACTGGGGGTCATCTTGTCCAACCTCCCTGCTCAAGCAGAGCCACCCAGAGCAGGTTGCCCAGAACCATGCAAATAGCTTCTGAATGTTGTCTATTATCCTGTTAGTAGGCGCCACTGGTAAGAGCCTGGCTGCATTGCTTTTATGCTTTCCCTTCATATATTTATACATATTGGTAAGAACTTCTCTGAGTGCAAGGGCTACATGCAAATAGTCTCCTCTTCTTTCAGAATCTCCCCAAGTATTGAGAATATCTGCCCTTAATAGCTGGACTTGATGATCTCAGAGGTCTTTTCCAACCTTATTGATTCGATTACTCTGCGATAATGGCAGACAGTTTTTTACCCACATTTACTTAAAACTTCAGTCACAAGAATTCTGAGAGAGTACATATACCACATTTGTTTGTTTATCCCTCTAGTCTCCTTTAATAGCTTATTAATAAGACCATTTGTTCAGCTTTGTTTTCTTCAGTGAATAAACAAGCTATATTATCATCTTGTAGTTACTAAGCATAGAACATAAATTTCCTGCATTTTTTTCTCCTTAAGCTGCCATGTAAAAGACATCTGGCCTGCAGCAACCTCTTCCTAAGGTTATGAGGGGCTGCCCAGCCAGGCTATGACTCTAGAGGTCCTTCTTCTTCAATGTCAGTTACTCTTCTGGAACTCTTAGGGACTACTCCCTTGCTTAGTCCCAGTAAAGAGCAAGGACCAGGAAAACCATGCAAGAAATTCCTGGAGAAGCAAAGAAATTAGTTGAAACACTCTGTAACAGCAACAAGGAAGAAGCCTTATTGTGAGCAAGAGATGTGATTTTGGAGATGCATGTTTAAGTGGTTGCAGTTCTGCCAGAACTAAACACAGAGGCATATGGATGGCCACATATTACACAGACATTTAGGAAAAGGGTGTACTAGGTATCAAATGTTTAAGCTGTGAGAACAGCATATATTGCATATGCATTGGAGTACTTGTACAAATGACTTTCAAAATGCCTGAATACAGCAACTTGCTTTTGAGTAAGATCTGTAGTTGCATTCTTGGGAGAGCAGGATAATTGAGATGAATCTCTACAAAATTATAGGATATCATAGGTGCCAGTAGGAAGTTTTACCTTCAGCTAACTGAATCACATGCCCAGGAACCTGTTTCCACTCTTCCAAGACTTGCCATAATCTAGATACCAAGGGTGACAATGTCAGTATTTCCTGACTTCAAGGCAATTTAAGAGTTGAAATTAATGGACGACAAGATACAGGCTTTAATGATTTATGCTTCTGCCTGCTCTCTAACTGTTCTAGGAGTAGAATCTACAAAGCCATCTTGTCTAGAACCCAGCCAAAAATGTTAAGATGCTGATTCAGTAACAAAATCTTATTTGTAAGCAGAGTACCTACACAGATGCTATTGAAAGTGTTAAGTTTGAAACAGAAATCATGGGAATATTCATGTTGAGACACAAAGATGCTTCAATCTTGATCAGATATCAAAGAACTGTTGTATGTTAATTAAAAAAAATGCTTAACATTGTAATGGCATAGCTATTCCTGGCTTTCTATAATCTGCTTTCCAGTCTCGTGTCCTGTTCTCCCCCTCTTTTCTCTTATCCACCCAATCTTTTCACATTACCTAGTTCTAACCATGTCTCAATACATAGTCTTGGCTATCTAGCGTATAAATGAATGTTTGCTACTGGTGTTTACAGTGCTCCTAGCTGTCTGGAATAACAACAATGTTAATTATAAGTGATGAATCAGAGATCAGATGTTAGTCAGCAATTTCTCCTGCTATTTGCAGAGCAATATTGGTCTAAAATCTAACTTGTTCATTTCCTGCCTGGTGATAATGAAGCATCTGAACCTTGGATGAACCTTAGGCTTAACTCCAAAGGGCCATTTGTAGAAGAATCATCTTCCTTTGTATATTAGAAATTCACAGACTGCAATATGTTAAAAATAAATCTTTTGGAACCAAGTATTCTCAAATCTTATTGAAAACATGTAATTTTCTCTGAAGTGACAGGCAGAATAAATAAAACTTAAATACCATCTGTAAAGTATATCTGTTCCATAAAAACACGGGTTTTGTTTACTTGTTGGGAATTGACAGAAATCACGCTTCTAAACCACAGCTCAAGAAGTCAATACCATCTTTCTTTTTCTTATAGAACATAAGGCTCACAAAAAACCAGTTAGTTTGGCTGGGGCAGGGTAAGGCAAATATACATGCTATGGCTACAGCAACTAAAAATCCAAGAAATATAAGAACTTTTATGTACATTATGGAAAGATAGCTCAATAAAATGAAGGAGAAAATAATAGTCTATGAAATTCATGCAACATTACATAACATCTCTGCTGTGATATTGTTTTAAAACACATTATCTCACAATAAAGAGAAACTGCCTCAAACATGTTCAAGACACCCTTAAAATATTGCTACTAAGGCTTTTTAGTAGGATTATACTGAAAGAAGTATTATTTCACATATATCTGAAATCTACACATATAACTGCACCTTCTTAGTAATAAAAACTAGAAATCTAAAAATAAGCTAAAAATAAAAATGTTTTGATTTAGAAATTTCAAGCTGCCACTGAAAAGAAATCTTAAAGATTTTTGAATTTCTGCATTATAGTACAGAATAAAAAAAAAATCTGTCAAAATTATCACAAAGTAAACCTGAAACACTTTATTCTGAAAACAAATAAATTTTTTTCTCCCCCTGTACAGGCTGAATAGAACAATAAACTTCACTTAATTTCAGCAAATATTTTTTTCAGCTCAAACGTATGATGACATACTATATAGGTAACAAAAACTCTCTTATTCACTGTAATTTCATTGTTCCTTACAGGTTGTCGGTTGGTCAGAGGCATTTTATGTTTTCTTCTACAGCTTCTCCTTAAGTTTTATATATCTAACTGCAGGTGAAGCATAGTTATCCTTAGATAGATTTGTTTATATTTAGGGTTAGAAGAAGTCTTCATCTACAGTTAGTTAACATGGCTAACTGCCATAGAAGACTCCAGGCTATCTTCCTCACAGTAGACTTCAATAAGACAGGACTGCTGCAGCAGTGACTATGATATTACACTTCAAAATTAATTTTAACTTAAGTGCTATCTAAAACATTCAATATTTTGATGAATGGTTACAGAGAAAAAAGGGATTATGTAGCAAAAGCTATGATATTTTAATGTTCAAAGGCGGAGATGGAAATATCTTTCTGGATAACTGAGCATAAGCAGAACAAATCAAAATGGTATGTTAGGTTGGAAGATGTTCTGAGCAGGAAGACATTGTTTTTGAGCTGGCAGGGCTGTCTTCGGAGAGAAATCAGCAGAGCTGAGTTGCTCTTGCCCATAAGGGTAAGACACTATATGGTCTGACAGATCACACACAGTTTAGGAAAAAATCATATGATCTCACTTCTGCTATATTAGGTAAATTTTGGGTTTGTTTGCATTTCTTTCTTTCAACCTGTTGTCCTTAAAAGTAATTCCCTTTAGGGAGATTAGTAGGCCAGGGGTGCTTTGGAAAATGTGACTGGCACATTTTCATGCTCCAGTAATGGCAATTAATAATTTAAGAAGAGTAAACTGGTAACAAAATTGTCTCAGTATAGGTAAATCACCAAGACAGAGTGGCTATTATGTGTAGAAATAAGGAAAAAAATTAAACCAATGGTTGCGTTACCCATCTTCCTAACAATTTTTTTCCTGAAGCTTCATTATTGAAAAATATGGCAAGGAAATTCAGCCACTGTAATTTTAAAATACTTAGTAGTTAGACAAAACTTAATAAAGCCTCTCTTTGTATATAAAATGTATAAACACATCTTCCAGGAAATAGCCAATTACTTTATCCTTGGCTATCCTATTGTGCAGCACTATTGCTCCAGATGTCTTTTGCCAGTTTGACATGACAACAAACTATTTCCTCTTCTAGAGAAACAAAGGAACAGATTTATGTGTTTGTCACATTCGTGGTCTTGTGTGAGGAGAGAGGACAATGACCACAGCAATTCTTTGCTTTGTCTGTTCCCTGTTTTTTTGAAAATACTGCTTAAAAATTACATTTTTACTTTATTCTTCTCTAGAAAAAAAAAGAACAGTCCCCCTCCCCCTTATCTCCAACTAATTTAAAGAAACAATGTACTAATCTTCAAATTTGTCCACATGGAAACTCAATGCCTATTTGCTAAAAACTACAAGAAGTGTTCAGGTAAGGATGCACTAGGAAGAGTATACTGCTTCTCCAGACTTGCATGAAACAAGTGTGGAGCAACTTGAAACCAGCTATGAACCAAATTTTCATGGTTCTACACCAAACTGGGAAGTGCAAAGCCCTGCATTAGTATTCAATGCATACAGAGAATAGAGGCTGATGTTCTGGAAGCAACTTTGCAGAAGCAAACCTGGGAGTCTAGGTGGAGGCCGAGGTGAACATGAACCAGCAATCTGCCCTCGGTGCTAATGGTAGCCTGGACTCCATTATGAGTCAGGGTGTTGCCAAGAGTCTGAGGACTCTGATACTCTTCTCAGCACTGATGAGGCCACGTCTTTAGTACTGTGTGCAGTTCTGGGCTATCCTAAAAAACAGAGATACTGAAAAGGATCTAGAGAACAGAGGTTCATCCTGAACCTAAGGAAACACTTTCTGATGTGTGTGTGAAATAGACCTGGCACAGGTTGCCCAGGTGATCCTATACCCTGCCCAGGTCTGCCATAAACAAAGAGATCCCAGCTGGGAGTAGGAGCACCACCAACCACCAGGCTCCTACACCCAATGCTTCTTGTGTGCACGAAATCCTTCAAGTGCAGGGCGTATGTTGTCGGTGCTGGGGATGGAGCCCACGTCCACATTGGCACACTGCCACTGCCAACCCTGCTCATGCAGCTGTCCTTGCAGAGAGCCTTGCAAACAACCAGTTGCTTCTCATGGGGCATTTTTTCAAAAGCAAAGAATTCATTGTAGGGAATAGTTTCCAACTTTGTCTCAACAATGTAGGAATTCCAGAGGTAAGAATTTCCTGCAGCATGGTGATTTTATTTAGCACATATATGGTAACAGAGCACACTTCACTTACACTCTTTCAGTTTCCTCCTTCCAAGCAGCAGGATGTGGATGTCCAAGCCCTGTTTGAGGCTCTTCTTTCTGAAAATTAATAAGTGTATGCACCAGTGCACACTAGAGATGTCACAGTATGTGATAAATCTGAGATTCAAACCCTACTACAAGGCCACACAAAGATGTTAAATGAAAATAACAAAACATTAAAACTGAGGAGTCTTACCTACAGCTGTAATCATTCAGCCCAAGTGTCTCAGCCACCCAAGCTCTACAAGTGAGAGCGAGCTTTTGCACATATACACTGATTCTTAGGTTCACCTCCCTGATATACATCCTCATCACATCATCCAGGACCTGGTGTCACCTACGGGGATTTCTCCAAAGACACCACAGACAATACATAGTAGATGAGGAACAAGAATAGCAAAAGATTCTACATGGGTTAAAAAACCCAACAGTGTTCATAATTTGTTACTACACTTCTTAACTAGCTGTAATTTACGGAGGAACCATTTCAGAAACTCTTCTGTGATACCTGTTTCACGGAATTGGACTTCACTCAGACTAGGAGAGTGATATCACATCAGTGATATTACCAGTTTAAGGATTATTCTGCACAAGAAATTATACAAGAGGCTGCATATGAATAGGGTATATTCCCTTCACAGGTGTCTTTTTTTCTGCTTGAACATGGTAACTGAATGAGACAGATGTACCCATCTATACTTAACATTATGGTTCCTTTATTATTTTTTTCTTCTTTAACCATGAGATTCTGTGTTCATAAAGTGAATGAGCTGAGAAATGCCTTAAGTTTTGTTATTGGATAAAAACAAAGTAGGTTTTGTTCTTGGGCTTACATATATAAATATACACACATAAAAACCCCATATACATACACATATGAGCAAACGTATGATTTCTTAGAAAAAATATTAAGATAATGAAACTAATTATAAAACCACCACCCACAGTATAACGTGGTTACATTTAAAAATACTTATCATGACACATTGACAAAAAATGCAAAGTATTATTTTGAAGATGTCATCAAAATAGAAGTATTCTTTACTAGTGCATTTGTTTGTGCCTTCTCCCTCTGTTGAGAAAGGACACGATTGAGGTCATGAGGTTTTGCTGAATTGTTCATATGAAAATTAAAAAAAACCAAACCTTTTATCAGAATTCCAAAGATATTATGGAGAAGAGTTCCCACTGATGTCAGTGAAGGATAAAACTAGTTGTAAACTTGGGAACAACCTTTGCGTGATTCTTTTCCTCCTTATCTTTCATAAGAGAAATCAAATTTAAATAAAGTGAACTTTCAGAAAGAAATGTATTGGGCCAGGTTCATATGTTCTGCAATTCCTAAGTTTATAACTACACTATATTCAGGATGAGCTTGACTCTTAGGATATTTGATGAAATGCTGATTGTTGATGAACCAACTTTCTTTACATTAGCTTCAAGATTTTTATTTTTATACAACATAAGTGCAACTGCATTATCAGAGCCTTAATCTCTGCTTGAGAATTCCCAGTATTTTAGAACTTATAACATATAAATCAGTTTCACTTTAGATTAGTTTTTCTGCCTTCATACCGACAGTGTGTTTATTTACCCATAGCTTTTTAACCTTGACAGAACAGATATAGTTTAAAAAAAGAACACACAAGAAACTTCACTAGAAAGATGACCTGAGGTAATGACATTTGCTTGCAAATATCTCTCTGGGTACAGATAAAGTAAGAATTTGAACCATTTGTCAGAGTTGTGATTGCATTGACAGCCCCAAATGCAGGAATCTCCCACAGGACTTCCTTGGATTACTTCTGCCTCCTCTCCCACACTCTGCCTATCCCTCACTGAAAGAAGCAAGTCTTTGGGAAGCACTATGTTCTTCAAAGTATTACGACATTCTATACAGAGGATGACTATTTCCCAAAACTTCTGCTTTAATACTAAATACATTTCTAAGGACAGCTGCGCCCCAAATACAAGTCTGCAGTTTTTACATGCAGTTCTACCAGGAAAACCAGGTGTCGCTCTGGAACTTTTATCTGAAAACCACTGTACTCTTTGTGATTACATACCTAAGGAGGCAATATGTCTACAGATATCTCCAAGATTCCCAAAACAGCCAGCATAGAATCTGTACTAGAAGCTGAAGATGTTTCCACAGATTCACAAGTCATACTTTAAGATCACTAATCAGCACTCTTTATATTAATAGAAGTATACAAAAGATACAGACCTCGGTTTACATGCCATCTGTAATTTGATGGCCTCCCTGTTGACTCCTAGCTCTCTTGGCAGTAGGGTTGTGTTGTCTTGACTGGCCTTTGGGTCAATGATCCAATCAACAGATGGGAATGTGAAAAAAAGGAATTGTTGGCAATGGAATCTTGCTGAAGTTGCCACCCAGATATCATGTTGATGTAAATTATTGGGTTGTGATGCATCCAGCAGGCAGGTAAAGGGCAGACTACCTTGCTTATGAAATACAGGGAGACCAGGTGTGAGTTAGATGTTTGACTGTGCACCCCTGTTACGATCTGATCCAATCTGGTTTGTCCAGAAGCAGACCACCAAGCCTCCTCAGGCCTCCAGATGCATCCTGGGCTAGACTCAAGTTGCAAGGATTTTGGAAGATCTGGAATTTGGGCTTCGATATTCCCAGGTCTCATGTATTTTAGTCATATTATATAGTTTTAATATTAAGTGTGTCTGCCTATCTGGTCCTACTAATGAACACAAGCTGACCTTGAAAGACATACTTACTGGAATTTTTTTTTGCATGACTGGAAACTTGGAATGCAGCTCTTTACAGTACAGTACACTTGCAGCAAGTTTAGACAGTCTAAAGCTCCTACAGCTGAACTCATGATTTCCTAAAACCAACAAAAAGAGCAAGAACCACATTAAGAAAGGTATTAGCTTTATTTTGACAAAACTGTTTGTCAAAACCTGGTGGCTATTTACTTTTAGCTGAGCAGCCTTGGCTTGGGTTTACATTATGTATCATGTGATATCTTATTTCTTCATTCTCTAAGCTCTTGTTCCACTACAGATCACCAAGGAAACTACTTCTCACTTCCTCTGGGAAGCAGTTTTTATCATTATATTATACTTGAATATTAATACTGAAGGTAAAAGAGTGAAATCCAAAAACACATTAAGGTAATACACAAAATTTCTAAGTGGAGGAAAAAGAAGTCAAGGATATTGAAACAAGGATGTTACACAAACATTTGAGTGAGCTTGTACACAGAAAAGAATTTTCACATCCTTCAACTAAATTGCAGCTTATCTGGAAGAGTGTACTCAAAGCTTTCTAAATACATGTTAGGCTCACACCTAAATAATCTCTTGGTTTCATTGTTATTCTCTGTGGACCGTCATGCTCATGTTGTGTTGCATTACAGTTAGGATATCCTGCTTGTCTTAGCAAATTTAACAATTACATAACTCCTAAAAGCCATGCACTCCTAAGAGTAAAAACTTGCATTGTTGGTTTGTACAACATTTGTTGATTTAACCTTGCTACAGAAATCTGTCATGTGGTTTTCCCAGAGCCCATCTATAAAACCTCAAAACCTTTGCACTTAGAACTTGTTTCACAAAATTCAGTGCTATCAAATTTCTCAAGTTTCATAAGAACAAATCTAGACAAAATATTAGACCTGAACGTGAAGCAGAGAATAAAGCAGCCTCTTCCATTAACTTTAGATTAGATATCCTCAGTTTATAGATAATTCTGTTAATTCTGCTTTCTTATTAGTCAGCAAAGTAGAGTTATTCTGGCTTTGTAATCATTGTTCCTATCTGAACAATGATAAAAAACACTTACATAGAAGTGAGTTTACTTTGACTACATTTAAAAATAAAGAAAAAGTTTGATATTGCCTATATATGTCATGATATAAATAAATAGAAATAATATAAATAAACACAAGCAAACAAAAAAGAACCCAGCCCAAAACGATGACAGTCTGGGAAACTCTCTGATGGCTAGGACAATGAAGCTTTGGTAAAGATTGCGTGAGAGATTATGGAATCTATCTTTGGAGGTCTTTAAGGACAAGCTTAATAAGTTTTGCGCAGTTGATCCTGTCTTGTGGCAGAGGGATAATTAAATAAAGTCCTGAGGTCCCTTCTAGCCCTGTTTCCTGTGATTACCAGTTTTTCCTTATAAAATCCCATTTTAAAGATCACATCATGTGATTGTGTGACACAACTCTGTGAGTAATTTTCATAGCCTTTCCTACAATTTTCCTCTCTTTCTTACAGAATTTGCAAACGGGCTTTTGTAAATAATGCAGTTCATTACATGTGGGCAACAGAATATAAATTTACTCTCACATAAATATTGAGGAAAACTGTCACTTCAGTTTGCATGTAGCAGGTCAGCTTCTTTTTTCCCTTTAGTCATAACCTTATTTTGGTTCCTTGAAACTATAAAAGCACAAGCACCACAGAAATTTCTTCATGTCAATATCATGACAGTAATTTCTTAATTCAAGCAGAATGGGACCAATAGCAGCCAGAATGAGAGTGTTTAAATTTTTGAGTTCTCCCAGAAAATACATTTAAAAATGCAAATTTATCAAATGTTATAAAAGCTACTCATGTTCACTTTAAGCTAATAAAATAAATTTCCAGGAGTTAATCACATGAAAATTCTAAGACCTAATCTTCATTAGGAAAATGGCAGAGGTTTGATATGATTTATTATTTGCCTGATACTAAGTTTTTCTTCCTAGATTCCCAACCAAGTGTGCATATAAACTATTGCCATAATTCTGTATACCAGAAACAATCTTCTTCTAATTTAGCAGTTTGAGGATAATGTTAAGATTTTGTGCCAGTTTGGAGAGTGGGAAACCTGGCAAAACTATCCTGGGAACCAACTGCAAGTAATTTTTTCTCTAGGGACAGAGGTTCTTGGTTTGACCCCAGTATATGATCAACTAGCAGTTGTATCTTCTGCCAAGAAATGAAAAATAGCCATGCATCTATTCAAGTTTCTTTATTTCATCTCAGCTTGTATTTTTCCTCAGAATTAAGATAAGTCTGACCTTAGGATGCACTTCAGATAGCGTGCGGTTCCCATCCACATTTATAATGCTTTTGTTGCAAGCCTATTTCTATTGCTTAAAACCAAACCTGTTTCCCAATATTATAAATAGCAAAGAACTCATTGCCTGTAAAAATGAATTATAGCTTAGCAAATGAAAATAAAGTACTCAATTTCACTTTCAGCTATGCTGCCCTGGCCTAGAATCTCGCTGCATCTTGACCAAGAATAAACTTAGTGCCATGAACAATTTTTTTTAAAAAATCTACAAAGTTAATAGTTCTGGTAAACAGCTTGCTCTGCAGATGCTTATTGGCCATCGCTGAAGACCTTAATGAAATTTCAAACTCAGATATGCCATTTGATTCTACAAGAGATAGAGAATATTTAAAACTGAACAGATGAATCCTCTAAAATTGAGTCTATAAGGAAGTCTGCTAAGAGGTGGCTGTTTTTATGACTGAGTGATATGTGTGCACACAGAGAGAAATTCTAATAAACTTGGAACCCCTTAATTTTCTTAATTTTAAAGGAAAGGAAACTCCTCAAATCAAGACCAAATTTTTCATTATTTAAAGGCTGAACTGAGTCTGTGCAGTCCTTAATTTTTTGAGTGGTTTTGGATCCTTCTGCCTCCACCTGACTGATTTACCAGAAGTTACCTGGCTGTTCAAGTTTCTGCAAACCCAGTCCTCTTCAATGTATTGTCACACCATTGTAAATTACCAGCTTGGCCTACTTTCTGTGTTCCTATTCAGAGCAGGTCAAACCTGAACAGACACACTCCCTAACAGTACATGTTTTCTTATATCCCTCTTCTTTTCACTGCTATTGCATAATTCTTGCCTTTCCCAGGAGAAGGTAAGCAGAAGAAAGGCAAACAGTTGTTTCCGTGCTTAGAAGAAAAATAAAGAGCCATTCATCTCCAAATATCACAGAAGGGAAATTACTGCAAATTGAGCTGTTGACTCAGTAGTCTTCCATTTAATTTAATGAGACAGAGTAAAAGGGCACTAGCCATAACCACCTTCAGGTGTCCACATCATACATTTTCCACTTTACTGGCTGGCCTTCTTTCTATGACTGATTCCGCAGTATGTTTTTAATGACCATTCCCTGCTGAAGGACAACACCAGGTTCACCCTTTCTTCGCTATTTGGTTCTTGAGAAGTTAGTATATGGAATTAAGTTGAAGTAAAGAATACTCTGCAAATTTATTCTTCTTCTTTCCCTTCCATATTCAAAGCTCCATAACACTCATTGAGTTTAACAGAAATTAAGGGTCTAAATAACCTTGACATTCTGGACTTATATGTTAAAAATCTAGAATATTTAGAGCAGAAACTCATAGATATGCACATGGAATCATAGGAACATTGGCTGGAAGGGGCCCCTGGGAACCACACAGGACAGGTGGCTTGAAGTCAGCCTATGAAAAACATCAGACTGAAGGTACTTGAGACTTGGCTACAAAATACCATGATAGACACAAGAATGGAATTTGCACAGCCCTGAGCACAACTTGTTCCAAAGCTGCACTATCTCCCCTTTTCCTAACAATCAATATTCCAAATAGCAATGGGTGGTCACTAGCCTATGTTATTCTACCTGACCCTTCTTGAAAAAGTCCTGCTCAGTTATCTTTGTAACATTTCCTCAAGTTGCTGTTGGCTGCTATAAAATTACCAGTTAACTCTCCTATCTGCCAAATTAAATACAAGCCCAGCCCCCTCAAACTGTCCTCACACATGACATTCTCAGGGTCATTCAAGAAAAGACCTCAAACTTTGTTCCGAAGTCTGTTATCCAAATTAGAATCTGTATAAAACGCACCATTTCTACGATCAGCAACTTCAGGATTCCAGTTCTAATTTGCATTTTCAGTCATTTGTGTAAGAACAATGAACACCTGAATATACCTTATCAATTTTCAGATATTTACCTTAAATAATCTTTAGGTGGCTATAAGTCAATACAGAAAAAAGTCCAGCTATACTTGTATAACAATAAAAGGTAATGGGGGAAAAAAAGGGGAAACTAGAATTCACACCAAATCCAGATAATCACAACTAACCAGGCCTATCAGTGTCACCAAGGCAAAAGGATTGAGGGAATTCCAAAGCCTGTCTTGGGCCCAAGACAGCTTTCAGAAGTCCTGCTCCTGTAGAAACACTTCAGAACCATTAAGCAAAGAAATTACTTTCAAGAGCATCCTCCAAAAAATACAAACAAAGTGAACTTTAAGAATGCAATAAGGAGTTTGGACCAACAGCCCCTAAAACATATTAATGTAAGTCTGCTACACAAGCAGAACTGCAGTGTAAAGTCTTTTCTCCCTTCTTGGTACTCTGTATTCCATGTAACCAAACGTTACTGCTTCTTCCTTTAGTTAGTTGTGTACAGAACCTTACATTCTTAAGTGTTCTGCAAATTAATTCAGTATAGCAAGCAAAAACCATTAAGGTTGCACTTAAAATGTAATGTGACACAAGTAAATGCCCTTGTAAATCATCAAGACATTTGTTTTACTGAGCCCGCAAGAAGTGCTTTAAACTAGAAATGGCAGCCTTAGGAAGCAGTGATGGACAGGCCTTACAAGAAAAGAACTTAAGATGATGCAAGTAAAAAGGACACATAATCAAAACAGCACTTAAGCATAGTCACCTCAAACATTTGCACGTAAAGCAAAGAGATGACCACAATGCACCATTATGGGGAATCCCCCAGACCATTTCCAGGAAATCAGTGTGCTTGGGTGTCTCTCCATAGTACCTGTACACAGTATGCTTGAATCCTGGAGGACAAACACAAGGAATTAGAGATCTGTGTGATACTGCAGGCATGGTGGGATGACTTCTGTGATCAGAGCGCTGCAAGGGCTCTAAGGCTCTAAGAAGGACAGGCTGGGAAAGTGAGGTGAGGGAGTTGTCCTTTATGTAAGTGAGTATCAGAAGTGCTAAGAGCTCTGGGTGCAGATGGGTAACCCAACTGAGAGCCTATGGTTAAGGATTAATAGCAGACAAACATACATCATATTGCATTGCGTGTCTGCTATAGGCTACCTGATCAGGAAAAACAAGTGCATGAGGCCTTCTACTGACAGAATTAGCCTCATATTCGCAAGTCATGATCCTTATGGGGGACTTCATCCACACCAATAACTCCTGAAGAGACAACACAGCAAGGCATAAGCA
The DNA here is from genome assembly GCA_033459285.1 of Clamator glandarius. Lineage (NCBI taxonomy): Eukaryota > Metazoa > Chordata > Aves > Cuculiformes > Cuculidae > Clamator > Clamator glandarius. The sequence continues at coordinate 867,442 of JAUNZM010000449.1, read as the reverse complement.
GCTCAGGAAGTTCCTGGAGTTGTCTACGGAAACTTCCTGACCCAAGTGGTAATCAATGAGGAGAGGTACTCTGCTGGGCCTTATACAAAGAAAGGCTCACTAAGGTATAGAATCAGAGAATAAGAGAATCATAGAATCACCAGGCTGGAAAAGACACACCAGATCATCGAGTCCAACCATTCCTATCAAATACTAAACCATGCCCCTCAGCACCTTTTACATCCATGCCTTAAACACCTCCAGGGAAGGTGACTCAACCACCTCCCTGGGCAGCCTGTTCCAGTGCCCAATGACCCTTTCCATGATTTTTTTTTCCTAATGTTCAGCCTAAACCTCTCCTGGTGGAGCTTGAAGCCATTCCCTCTTGTCCTGTATGGGAAGACAGAAGTGATCATGAGATAGTGGAGGGAATGGAGTTGCTCAAAAAAGCAGGAACACAAGTCTGGACTTCGGGAGAACAGAATTTGGTCACTTCAAAGATCTGCTTGAAAGGTTCACATGGAATAAAGCCATATATTTAAGGACGACTTTCTTCAAGTTCAAGAAGTGCCCATCCCAGTGAGCAGGGCAGGAAGACAAGCAAAAAAGCCAGGAGGACTGCGTGGATGAACATGTAGCTCCTGGAAAAACTCACACACAAAAAATCAGTGTCCAGAAATTGGAAGGAAGAACAAGTTACTCTGTAGGAATACAGAGACACTGTCTGAGCATGCAGAGGTACAGTTAAAGAAGGTATAGCTCACGTGGATTTGAGTCTAGTGAGTGATGTCAAGGACAAGTGTTGCTATAAATTCTTAAGTAGCAAAAGGAAGTGTAGGAAAACTGTAGGCCAGCTGCAAAATGAAACAGTGTCGCTTGGTAACACACAACATGGAAAAGGCTAAGGTACTGAGTACCTGCTTCATCTCAGTCTTTACTAATCAGACTAGCTTTGAGAAGTCTAAAACCCTGGACTACAGGAAACATCTAAAGTAAGGAAGACTTTCACTTGGTGCAAGACGATCAGGTTAGAGAATACTTAAGTAAATGGACATACATAAGTCCATGGGCTCTGATAGGATGCACACATGAATGCTTAGGGAGGTGACTAAAATCATTGTGAGGATGCTTTAATTATCTTTAAAGACCAATGTATTTGGGAAAGGTATCTGAAGAAAAGAGGAAAGCAAGCATCACGCATACTGTCAAAAAGGGCAGAAAGGAGGAAAGACCAGGAAATTACGGGGCAGTCATCTTCATCTCAGTCACTGGGAAAGTGATGGAGCAGCTCAATCTGGGAACCACTTACAGGCACATGGAGGACAAGAAAGTGGCTGGAAGTAGTCAGTATGATTTCAGGACCACTAACTTGATAAAGGCACTGGAACACTTCCTGTAGGAGGAAAGGTTGACAAAGCTAGGACTGTTTAGCTTGGAGGAGAGAAGGCTCAAGGTGGATCTCATCAAAGTATCCAGATATCAACAAAGAGACTCTAAAAAAGGCAGGACCAGGTCTTTCCAGTGGTGCCCAGTGACAGGACAAAAGACAACAGGGACAAACTGAAATGCAGGAGGTTCCTGCTGAATATGAGGAGATATAATATTTATTGTGTGACAGAGCATAGGAATAGCTTGCCTAAAGCGATGATGGAATCTCCACTCTTGGAGGTCTTCAAAAGACATCTGTATGTGGTCCTGGGCAACCTATTCGAGGTGACCTGTTTAGGTAGGGGGAATTGGCTGAGATGATCTGGGAGTTCCCTTCCAACCTCAGGCATTCTGTGCTTACTGAACCCACCTTGAGTACTGGACAGAAAATAAAACAGAACTCTGTAACTTTCTGTGAAGATAAGGAGCCCAAGTCTCTTATTCAATTTCCTGAATCAAAGTCCTCTGAGAAATTGCACACAGATCCAGGAACCAATGTTAAGATGAAAACTTGCCTTGAAAGTGGCAAAAGCATGAGTCTAAGATGTTTCAAATTAATACCTTTTGGATTCAGGGTTCCATTTCATGAGCAAAATACTTTTTTTTGCAGAGTCTTTGAAGATTCTTCCTTTGCATTCTCTCTTGGGTTCCAGCACATAGTTTTTGCTTATACATACTGACTCTTCTGCAAATCACCTCTAAAGATTATTATGTTTTACCTGTTTCTATCATGGCTTTGTCCATCTTGTTTCAATAATTTCTCTCCCATCTTTGTGTCCCCTTCCACTCTTAAATAGAAATCTTTCCCTTTGCTCACTTTGTACTAGCCATCACATGCAAGAAACAGCATAGGTGTAATTTTGCTGTGTGGGCACAGATTTCCTAAGCATCAAGTGCAGTTTTGTGAAAAAAATAATCTGCCTAGAGAGTGTATGCAGTCAAAGCTGTGACAAGCTATCATTTATGTCAATTTTAGCTGCCCAGTTTCAAGAAGCCAAACTTCTACACATTTTTCTCATGGGGACAGGATCTAGTGCTCTCCTGACAGAATGGCCACAGTACTCTGCCTAAATTTCAACTCCTTGCTCCAAAGCATGTATAGTATATAGTTAGACAAAGAAAAGGTTGTTGGGATTGTTTTAGCATTGCAACGCCGTGTATTTTCTCCAGTATTTTCTTGGAAATGGCAAAAAGTTTTGGCTGAAACTTTCTGGAAAAAAAAATTAAGTGAGACCAATATCATCTAATGGTAAATTTTAGCATAAAATGTTAATATTTGACCAAGTAGCAAGTAAACTAAGATTAAGATATTGAAACAATGAGGTTTCATATATCTCAAAAAAGGTCAGTATTGTCAATACCAGCAAAAAGCAGTCCCATACAGAGGCCAGGGAACTAATGATAATGAATAACTCTGAACAATTCCAGCCAAGAGGCAAAATTGAGCTGTAATGGGAACAGACACCAATGCTTAAATTTGAAACAGTCCAGAAAGCTGGTCAGCTTTAAGCATATTTGTTTATGTAATGCTTGATCTTCTCTACTCTACATAGACAGAGGTCCACACACTGAATTCTTAGCTGGTGTTTATTTCCAGTAGATGTAGGTATTTCAGTCTTGATGCATGAGTAACTAAGCTGAGCCCACTTAAGAAAAAATCCAGTATCAGTAATCATGATATGTGAGTTAACATAGTCTAGATGTTGCTGTTGTTTGCATTTGTAATTATACAGGATTATTCAATACCAATGCATTAAAAACTTTGCCCAAAGTCATATGGCACTAGGTTATAATATATAATAATGCCCAAATTACTTCATGAACCACCGAAAAAGGAACAAATAAACAAAAAAAGCACCATGCAAGTGTAGGATTTGGTGCATCAGGTTGTTAACTCTGCATAGTTTACAGAAAAATTACAATGAAGAAAACCACGTGTTTTATTTTAAAATGAAAACCACAAAACAGCTTTTGGGAGTATTAAATTGTGAAAACCCGGAATAAAGAATTTTATGAGTTACTGTGGTATAGGCTTCTCAGACTATCATACCTCATCTAAATTCCTCAGTGCATGAGATATAAGACTGTTAATACAAACTCAATTAGAACTAATGTAATATTGTAAATCAAGAATTAATCAGTAGTTCTTAGGAGTGTGTTTTATGGAAATTGTAGGTAAGTTAATGTACAATTCAAAGCCTAAGACATCAGCATTTGAGTACATGATTCCTCCTCCCCCAAAAGTGTACACTTAAATTTCACAGGCTAGATTCTGAGCGAATGTCTTGATGGAAGTATATGCTTGTCTTACAAAGGAGGCCAGATTATGAGACCTAGCACTCCTTTCTAGTCATTTGATCTATTTGGTTAGAGATTTAACAGAGAGAAAGCACAATTTATAAGGCTATATCCCATGTGTGTAGTTCAAAGAGTGACCAACAGATGGCAAAGTAGCTGAGTGTCGCTAATACTGTGTCTGCTGCATACAAGCAATGCAACTAATCCCTGTTTAGGCAGTGCTCCAGATTGATGAGATTACAGGACTTTTAGGAGGATGGGATGTCATCCAGAGGACCTGGACAAGCTGTAGAAGTGGGCCTGCAAGTTAGAATGGGACAAGAAGTAGGACATTATGGTACAATGCAAAGCATGATTCTACAGGGGGTGCAACACCCAATATCCAAGTGGAACAAGGCAGACTCTGCTTTGTACATGCACTAACGGTGGAGATATAGTGCAGATTCTCCTCCATTATGTCAGTAAATTTAGTTTGTTCAACCTGTGTGTAGCTGAGACATTGCCAGGACCTTGCAGCCTCTTAATCAGAGCTGGTGATACTGGAAGATATAAAGAATAATCCACAACTGGCTATCATTTACGAAAAATAAATAGTCAAAAAACTAGTCTGAGAAGGCTAGATATACAGCTGAACTTGGTGCCCAAATATCTGTTTGAATGCTTATGACCAGCATTTATTTAGGAACGGCAGGCTCAAAACTCACCTAATTTCATAGACACAAATATTCTTGGTACTAATCCTGGAATAATTCAGGTAAAAAGAGAGGCTTATGTTCATCTCACCCAACCTCCTTCTCAAACTAGGCCCAGCTTCAAAGTTAGATAAGTTTGCTCTAAGTCCAGTTGCATTTTAAAATTCTCCGAAAGTGAGCAGCAATGTGGGAACATGTCTAGGGTTTAGCCACCCTCAGGTAAGAATTTTTTCCATATGCATATGTCCTATAGCTGTGCACCTCTGAGCAGAATTTGGCTCCATTTTCTTTATAAACTCCATCAGGTAGTTGAACTGAGTTGTTCTCTCCAGTGACTATCTGCTAGAGTTTCTCTAGACAGTCAGTGACTTTCTTGTGCTGATGGCCCAAACAGTATTCCAAATATGGCCTTAGGACTGCTGAATAATGGGGGATGATGACCCCCTAATCTGCTGGCACTCAAATATAAAAGGAGCCTTCATAGCTGGAAAAGCACATTAGTAAACCACATTCCCCTGCTTTCTACTGCTGTCTGGTGCAAACACTATGAAGTGCAAAGAAGTCATGATCAGACACATGTCTAGCTTAGATCCAAATTTTGATGCAATTAGAGAAAATAAAAATTCATGTGCTTATCTTGTTCTGGGAGAGTTGATCTGGCAACACAACGTAAAACAGCTGGATATGGAGGAATTCCCTTGCTTGTGTGTGCAATATCATAGTGGTTAGGTGACTCACACACATGTGTTTTTGGAGATTCAGGATCATCTCTTTCACATGTATCTGAGGTTTTGAACTACAGCACCTTGAAAGGGAAGTACCTCCTGTCTTGCCTGTCCCAGGCCAGGAATTTAAGAGTGGGATGAGCTTTAAATTATTAACCTTAAATGAGATCTTTGATGAAATGAAGTGAAGGAATCATGCTAGTTAATCTCTGATCCCTAGTCTCTACAGTTGCTTCCATTTTCTCAGTCAAGTGAAAATATAATTAAGCAGTGAGAAAGCTCCATCAGAACTTCCTGGTAGGTAAGAGAGATTACAAATCCCCCATGTCTCAGTGCTCTGGTTTGAAAGTTTAGAACACGTATCCCATGTTTAAAGTGATCACACTTATCATCAATTTAAGGATGACAATCCTGACACAAGGCAGAGGTGCGCATGTGAGAGGTGATGAGTAAATAAAATCCTAAAACCCCTAACATTGCTTTAGTTCACAGGGAGAAAACTGTATGTGACAATTTTTCCAAACAAAAAAGATGGTGCTTCAGCAAGATGATCTAAGAAAATATGACAACATCCAACAGGATTATGTTCAGAGCTCCTTGGTAGGAAGCTCACATAAGGGCAGCTACCTTCACCAGGGAGACATTCCAACACTGTGGCTATTGGGCAAAGGGTGTTGCTGGTTTTGAAAGGGTTAATATGTTTCCTGCACTCCAATGTAAAGGCATGAGTTCCCCTAAAGCTAAACATCAGGTTAGTTCAACATTCTTTGCCTACCCCATTTAGGTATCTCCCTGCTCCACTAAGGGATCCTAAGGAGTTAAGCCTTTTCCATGTGCTGAAAACAAACTGAACCAGTGGGCTCCTTTGGTAGCAGGAAACATGAGAGCTGAACCATATACTTTTTCTATATGTCCTCTCCAGTTCTCTGCTTGGGAAAAGAGGCCACCAATGACAACTCTGCTCATCATGAACAATAAAAATGTTAGGGACAATAGTGGTCTCATGAGGGAGGTTCATCTCTGCATTTGGCCTGGTCAGCAGAAAATCTTCCACTAAGAGGCAATTAACAGTGGATTTGGCAGCCACTCTGACGTGATGAAAGACATGGAAAAAGAACTATCTACACTAACAGAATATGGTGAGAGATGGGGGTGGGTGGGAAAGAAAAATGAAGAGACATCATGCTCCAAAAGCAAGAAGCCATTTAAAAGTTGTATTATTCTTACACATTTATTACATGTTCAGTTTCTACAGTAATTTGCTTAACACAAATATGTTCACTATACTAACCTCAAATAGAGGGCAGATGGTAAAGCTCTGATCTAAATACGGAAAGGGTATTATGTCAAAATTTCATAGCTGTAAGTGCCAGTGCATCCCACTGTGTATTGCAATGGCTGTTGCTATGGAGAAGCAGACAGGTAAAACTCTGGATAAATCAATAGCCGTCTGTATTTGGGAACTCAAAATGAGTTGCCAAGATGATCCTATAGTCTCTTAGGTCTGGACATTAATATGTCATGAATTATGATTTGACTTGAAGGCAGATGCATTTCCATTTCTGGAGTATGTCTGGCATGCTGAATATATTCATGTAGAAACAGTAGGAAGAAATTGTTCCAGACATTTGGAAGAAGGCCTTTCAGCCCAAGTTTTCAATAGCTCGATAGTGGTTGTCCAAGCTTTTGCAATGGAAAAGACAGTTACATAAGTAAAGCATGTCTCAGAATTTGCCTTGCTTTGGGATTTTTTATTTACTAGTATTCCATTTTTACCCATGGCAACCAATGATTTCTAGAGTGCCAGATGCTACCGACTAAATTGATCTAAGGCAAATAAACTGAGCCTGCAGATGTATTTAGCTGTTGTAGTCAAACCCAGCCAATAGACTTGGGGGTTGTAGATGAGTTTTTTAGAGTTTTTATGTGTTCAAGCAGCATGAGGATAACATACATTAGTTTTTCAGGCCAAGAGGCAAACATCTGCCATTGTACTAACTTAGCTGGTCTGGAGAGACTATCTGTAAGAATAAGTGATCAATTCAGATTTCTGACATTACTGTTTAAAGAACAGAGACCGTTGTCGTCTGCAATTCTGCAGGAAATAAAAGGGAGAAAAAAGAGGGAACAAGCAAAATGATCTGGCAGAAAATGAAGCAGACTGCGTCCAAAATGAAAAATAATAAGATCAGAAAAAGACAGTAAAGGGCAAGAAGTAAAATAACAGTCGGTAAAAAGTAAAGAAGATATAAGTTTATTAAAAGCAATGATCAGTGAAACATCTGAGAGATTGAATTAGTTGATTACAATTTTCAGGTAGTTAGCAACAATTAACCAAGACTTCATGCTGAACTTTACCCACTAGCAGGATTTCTAGCTTTACAGTTTTAACTTTTCTTCAGTTACCTCTATATGTTAGTGTTCAGCAGAGATGTTTGCAATTCTTTAGCTGGCATAGGGCTCTGAAGTTGAACAGGAGCCTTTTGCTATTCAAGGTCCTACTACATTCTTCTTCCTGGACCTATTACCAAGTATGTGTGTGCTCTTGAACAAAAGAGGGAGGAAGGGAGCGAGGAAAACTAGAGTAATTACTGCATTTGAGGTGGGTTTTGTTGACTCATTACTACTACTATACCTGGCAACAAATTAGACTTTTGAAATCTTTCTGCTTTTTATAACAAAATGAAAGTTTTTGTGACTGCAGAAAGAAGAGCAATAATATAACTGGTTAATTTCAAATTTAAAAGAAGAAACTACCCTGTCATAAGACTTCCCAAGTTGAGGCTCTGTCATGGGAAGTCATTGAGTTTTGCCTCCTTGAGTTATTTGCCAAAAGTCTTTCCATACACAAACAATTCAAGCTTTCTAAAATTAGCTTTTAGAAAGTTATTTTTGTTCCTGCAGCTAGGTCTCCATGAAAACTCAGTCTTGTATTATAAGCAAAGGAATGCAATACATGCAAATAAGCTGTATTAGAATTAAAGTTTGTAAAGTTAAAAATATGACAAGATTTCTAAAATAATCCCTTAGAAGACTGACAGTCTCAAGTATCTGTTCATCACATCAGCCTTCAGTTCCACCTTGCTCTTGTAACTTGCCCAATTTGTTGAGCAAGAGTAGATATTCATTTTAAAAATGAGACCACTTTCTTCTTTTGCTGTCAGGTGAAGACTATTTTTAATTGTTAGACACTACTACTAATTGATTGAAGTCTCTCAAAAACAGCAAGACATTTTTAGCCACCAGCACACCTACGTCAAATACAGAAGCTATGCCAGGGATTGCAGTAATCTGCTTTGTGACACGAGGTCTTTGAACAGATCTCCTTAAGTCTGCTGAATTCAGCCCTTCAGTTGCGTCTGAATATCTCCCTTGTCTCTGAAGTCTAACAGAATCTAACACCCCTGCACTCAACTGGGGGAAGGGAGGGGAAGGCTTGTTCTGTTGTTGTTGTTCTATGAAACAAAATAATCTGTGAGAACAGTGTGGTATGAAGTTATCAGCTCAGATCAGCTTTACAGAAATCTAACATGTCTAAAGGTTCCCCACTCCCTCATAAAACATTTACATGAGAACTGTTTATGACTTCTCAGCATTGCACATAACCTCTTCAAGCCACAGCTCAGCCATTAATGACTTTACCTCAGCTCAGCAAGTCTGGCTGAAAGAGCTCTTGGCAATAGATTTCTGAGGAAAATGGGGCTTCTCAAAGACCCAGAGGTACTTTGGTGGCTTTCTCGCTCAGGATTAATGCTGGTTTCCTTCCACAAGACAGCAGTAAAGTGTGCTGTGCTAATTCAGGTACTCCCTGGTCAGCTTGTTCCAGTGCCTAATGACCCTTTCTGTGAAAAATTTCCTTCTGATATCTAGCCTGAACCTCCCCTGGTGCAGTTTGAGGCCATTGCCCCTTGTCCTTCCCCTGTCACTTGGGAGAAAAGGCCAGCACTCTCTTCTCTACAACTGCTTTTCAGGTAGTTATAGAGAGCAATAAGGTCTCCCCTCAGCCTTGTCTTCTCCAGGTTAAACAACCCTGGTTCCCTCAGCTGCTCCTCGTAAGACTTGTTCTGCAGCCCCTTCTCCAGCCCAAGAACAAGATGTTTTCTGTGCTCATGCAGTCCAGGAGAGAAAGCAAGAGCCAGGAAGGAAGGGTCAGAACCAGCAAGATGATCACATTCTCATGCTGAGCATGAGATTCAGACTAAGCTTTCTGTAAGTTTACTCTGTGGTGTGCTGAAGCCAAGCAGGTATCTCTCATATTCTCCAGCACTGTGTCACAGCCTCTCTACTTTTCTCTACGCTAACCTGAACAGACAGAACACTGCTACCACCTGCCAGCCCATAGCTCCTGGGATCACAGGGCTAGGAAGTCCTCACTGGTCAGTGCTTTAGGCAGACAGTGCATCGCTACAGCCTATTCACAAGGAGGTGTGTTTTCAGTTCTCCCATCTAGCACTTCACATAGCAAGTCCCATGGTCATGGCTGTCATGGAGCTGTAGTAGAACTAACTAAAAAGGTCTTGTAGAGAGTTTGGCACTGGTAAGGTGAAGGAGAGGCATGGCGCAAGGAATTCCTTCACCCTTGGCTGAGTAAGAAGATATGCAGCAGTTGCTCCAGTATTTCCAACTGTGATGGCACACTGTGGTAGACTGTACCAATGGCAGCATCTTTGGAAACTTTTTCAGAAAGTCAAACACTCCAGTCTTTAACCCAGGCCCTTTTGGGATTTATCAGCAACCCCATACCTTTCCTCAAGAAATATTTCAAGAAGATCTGACTAACAAGGTCCCTAAGTTTGCTGAGGTATTTGTTTGCATTTGGAGGGCAAGATATTCAAATAAGTTCACAGCAAGACTCCTAAAGCACAAGTTCAAGTCTTGCTTTAGACTTGACCAAAGTGTATCCTGGGGTCAAGACTAGCATGACTGTCCAACAGGCTGTTGGACAGAGAGACCGTCAAGCCTTACCTTCATAGGCCTCAACATATGAGGCCACATAAACCTGGCCAGCATTTAAGGCTCAAGCTCTGACGTGCAACTGTAGCATGACTGTTAATAGAGTTTTTGACATAGTTTTGACCTGTGCCAGCCAGTATTGCGCCGGCATTCCAGGGAAAGGGGACAGTTCTCCTCTTGTGCTTATAGGGAGAACAGACAAGGCTGCTGAGGTTTTCTGGTGCAATGTGGGCAGACAGGGTATGCATATACAGACAACTAGCCTATTTTAATTTCCTTGTGAGGACATAACTGACAGGAAGAGGCAGAATGTCTTGCTCTGCTGCCCTGCTTTCTCCTCAGCTCCCATAACTCCCTCTTAATCTCTTCCTCTTCTTAAGATTTTCCTCACTTTTCAGATTTTCCTCCCTAATAGGACCAAGTTCAGCATCATTCATTCCAACCGTTTCATCCACGTTCACAAAAAGCAAAACAAAATAGTCAATTTTCTTCTGGGTTTTGCCCTTAGCACTTTTTTCCAGGCAGTCAATCACCCAGTATCAGCTGATTCTTTCTATTCTGCCGTTAGTTACAAACACCATTAGCCTCATCATCCTATTGTGCTAGTTTGGTAAGGCTAAACATTCCTCTCTAGCGTCTTCCTATACTGCAGAGCAAATATGAACTTTCCCAGCATGTAATGGAAGGTTTTCTTCTTTTGCCACCCTGTTCTCCTAATCCTTTCTTACAGTTCTACATCAGACTACAAGAATTGTGTGCAGTCAACACTTGAGCAGTAGCAAAGAAGCTTTGCTGAGGAAACAGCATAACTTTCTGGCTGATTTCCTGGCTTTCCTTTTCTAAACCATATCTTCAACTGCTTCCTCTTCTCTAGCAGTGGAGGGTTCTATGTGCACCTTCTGTTCAGCTTTCTTTTATTTCATCATAGATGCATTTTTCAGTACTACTAGATATGTACAGTACCTGATATGCAATGGAACAACAGTGACATCCATTGGCTAAAGTAAACCCAAGCCAGAACTGTTAATTACAGCAGAATAATTTTTAATGGAAAAAACATCTCATCTAAGTTATTCTAGTACATTTTTTGTGATCTGTAGTTGTCAAGTTTCAGGAGTGTCATAGAAGTTAAGCAAAGTTTCACATTCTATGCTCAGGTCTTTTCTGAGAAGTAATCAGTAAGTATGTCTTACTCAGGAGACAAAAATACATTGACTGCTAGATACCTGCAACTTGAGAGAGATCTAATTTTTTGCAGACACTGAAGCCTCAAAAGCTCAAGCAAATATTAAAGATGTCTGAAAATACTTGTGAAATGCAGATAAAATTATTTGAGGTATTTCTAACTAAGTAGGCTGGACCCTAACTCCATTCTCAACTGAGGAAACTAAGCCCCTGGCTCTTTCCCGCCCCTCCCCCTGCCTTTGTTTTAAATTCTTTTCTGTCATCCTCCCTTCATCAGAAGACATTTTGTTTAATAGGTTCAGTAGCTTTTTAAGGAAATGGCTCTAACGCCTGCAGTTTGAGAGGCTGTTGGTATTAAATCCAGTCACAAGTTTCCAACAGCACTCACAGCAAGTTCTAAGTGCAGAGGTGGTATAAATTTCCCCAATTCTGCTGGCACTCTCAAAGTCTCCATAAATTGTTTGGGATGCAGAGTTGTGCTGGAAACTCATGAGTAGGAGACTGCTCACCATGATACTCGATTTTTTTTCATGGTGCTATTGGACATGAAAGAATCTTTATTTTTCAAGATAAGACTTTTTTTCTTCAGAGATATGGTTTTCTCAGAGGAAAGGATTTAAAGTTTGTTGAGCTATAATACATGTTATTTCTTTGCAATAGTTATAAATCAGTCCACAGTACCCTCCATCATTCATGATCTTTCCCATGCCCCAATCTTCATGTCATCAGCCACTTTTATCTGCAGTAATATTTTTTTTTCTTCCTAGTAGTTACTAATATATCATAGGGTTAAAATACAAATGCAACTGTGGCTTTACACTGACCAAGTGGTAAGGTCAGTTATACTCCAATTCTTAATCCAACTATACTAAGAAACTAGAAAATTGCAAACATAAATAAATGTTGCAGGCTACTATTTCACATAATTTTCAGAAGCTCTACGTTACATCTTGCTTATTGACCAAAGCTTTCATTAAAGTGGAAGAAATTACATTTGCTTTGCAATATCTGTTCTTCACAAACATGCGTTAATGGGTGGAATTATATTATTCTTCTTTGTTGTCTGAGGCTTCATTAATCTACTTGTTTTAGTGTAGGCTCTAATTATCCTGCTACTTTGTTCACCTTTCCTGGAGTCTGATGCAACTCTAACTTTCTTAATTTCTCACTTTTGGAAATTCCATGCTGTTCTAAGGTTTATTAAAAATCTGTATTAACATCTCGGAGAGATTTTTGTGTGTGAGAGTGTGTGAGAAATCCCTGAGGTAGCTGTACTTCAGCATTCCACATAATCTAGGTTTTAAATAAATAGTATCTCCTCAATCATGACGTAAATGAACATTCTTTCCCCTGTCTTCCTCCAAACACAGAATAACCCTCTGGTTAGTCTCTTCTCTTGTTTCACTTGCTATAATTCTAATTTCTGAATGTATCACACTAGCATAGAGCACACTATACTCTCTGCTGTTTGCTCACTTTTTTATTAATGAGAGTTCTTCAGCATAGTCTCACATACAATTTTAGGCGGGCAATTCACGGCTGAGTACTGCTTTAGTGCATATTGGAGAAGAAGAAGATGTGCTATTCAAGTCCTTTATCAGATGATGCTGTTCTTGAGTTATTTCAGGAGTATCTTGTGTGGAATTCTTTAATGACTACTGCATAATCAAGACAATAAATCACGTGAGAATATTCATCTTAGAAATTTTAGGGACAGTATATTTTATATAATGACAAAGTGGACTTTCTTTGAAGTCTGCCTATTTAAAAATGTTTTGACTCTCATAGTTTTAAAATAATTGTACTATCCTTGGTAATCCTTCAGCTGACAATCTTTGGTACCAACACAGAATTCTGTACTAGCAGCAGTGACAAAAGTGGATTCCACTGCTATTCCAACTTCCATTCCAGTGTTAATCTTACTCCCTACAATGGAACATTCCAACTTCCATTCCAGTGTTAATCTTACTCCCTACAATGGAGCACAGGAACAGAGTAGCTAACTTAAAATTAATAAATAAATAAATATAATTCTTAATTTTTACTATGTCTTTTCTACTTTTTACTACTTCAGGATTTGTTTTATAAGGACTTTTACTGCTTCTTTCCAGGTGATGTGTCTGAGAAGCTGTTTTCTTCAGCTTGCAACAGTTTTTTTTCCATTCTCCCTCAACATATAAATTTTCATGCTACTTCACATACTCAAGGGTAATATTAACTTGCCTTGAAATTGGCAGTAGCAGCTGGGGTTTGTATAGGACACTGTTAGCCAATAAAGAGTACAACAGCCTATCCACGATACGACAACCAACATAAGACTTGCTGGCAAATACAAGCCTGATAAAAGAATTTGGCAATGGTTTATACAAGTATATAGAATACTTAACAGAGGATTTTAGAAGTTTTGATCTTGTGTTGGATCCTAACAACATGCTGCCAGTTTCAAGAAAGCAATTAATCAAAAATTCCCCACTGAAGTCCTGTCAGCTGCTCACATGGGATCAGCAAGTTCAGCTGAGTGCAAAAGAAGTGGAAAACGTGCCATGTGCAATGCTCCATTATGCCAAATAGACCTTCTGGAAGAGATGAAATATATGTCCTGTTGACTTAAAGCGGACAAATGAGACAGAAAGGTTTACAGTATTCAAAAGGAGGCTTGAGGAAAGCAGTAAAATAGGAGAAGAACAGAAATAAAGAAAAAATTAATGACTTACTGCCTCATAAATATACCCTTCTATATTCTATATAGCTGGTGAAGGGGCTGGAGAACAGGCCTTATGAGGAGCGGCTGAGAGAGCTGGGGGTGTTTAGGCTGGAGAAGAGGAGGCTGAGAGGAGACCTCATTGCTCTCTACAACTACCTGAGGGGAGGTTGTAGAGAGGAGGGTGCTGGCCTCTTCTCCCAAGTGACAGGGGACAGGACGAGAGGGAATGGCCTCAAGCTCCTCCAGGGGAGATTTAGGTTGGACATTGGGAAAAAATCTTTCACAGAAAGGGTCACTGGGCACTGGAACAGGCTGCCCAGGGAGGTGGTTGATTCACCTTCCCTGGAGGTGTTTAAGGCACGGGTGGACGAGGTGCTGAGGGGCATGGGTTAGTGTTTGATAGGAATGGTTGGACTCGATGATCTGGTGGGTCTCTTCCAACCTGGTTATTCTATTATTCTATGATCTGGGGTATTTTTACTGAAGAAATCAGAAAATTTATAACAAAATAATTAGACATTTGTAGAGACAGGCTCAAGATTATTGAAAATTCGTTCAGAAGTACAAAACCCAGTGGAGCAATTTTATGAATTTTATCTTTCTCTTTTACAAAAACTGACAATTATCCAAAACAAAATGTTATCACCTGTTCTGCTCAAACCTATTTGTTTAGATCCACAAGTACCCTAGTTAGTATCAATTAGAATTGTAACAGAAACACAGACATGTTTACAGTTCATAATTCAGTGCACAAGCCACATCAAAGAAATCAAAGATTTGCACAACATATTTTTGTGACTGGTCTGTTACATGGGAGAAAAAGTCTGTTTAGAAGTTCCTTACTAAGTGAACTGTTGGGAATATTGATTTAAGTATGTCAGTGAGAGCATTAATCAGAGAAGCACAGATAATGAGAGATGTTCTCCAGCTGACCACATTCAAGCTACACTGATGAACCTGGGTGTGGCTGAGGACCTTCACAAAGTATAAATGTATTGGAAGGAAAGCCACTGTCACAAGACCCTCCTGTCAGGAATTTATTTATTTGTCATAAAAAATCAACAGGCTGCTTGAATAAGAAAATAATATTCCTAAGACAGATCATCCCTCAAACAAATCTTCAAGCTGGAACATTCCAGCTTTACATTTTCCCTTTAAAATGCCATTTATTAACACACTTATGGGCCTGTTGCTGTGAGAGATAAGTAGTGGCATAAGCATTTGTAACTTAGACTAAGCATCTTTCTCACTTTCAATGACATATACAGAATCATAGAATCGTAGAATAACCAGGTTGGAAGAGACCCACTAGATCATCAAGTCCAACCATTCCTATCAAACACTAAACCTTGCCCCTTAGCACCTCGTTCACCCGTGCCTTAAACACCTCCAGGGAAGGTGAATTCCGGCACACAGCATGGTCAGCTGTAGCTCTGTTCAGTACTCGTCATTGTAATTGTGGGTGGAGACATCCCCAACTCCAATACAATCAGGTTCAAGAGAAGAAAAGTATGTCCTTAAGTAGTTGAACAGGAACACTTGTCTGAATTGGAGCCAGAAAGAGCAGCCAGTATTTCCAATGAGCCTGAGGAAACTCTCCTAGTTAAGAGAAATTTGCTTTAAAATGATTTTTAATTTCCCTGATGCTGTCTTTCATTCATCTATTTTCTCCTTAGGAGGATATCAGGATAAGAACAAGATTTTTATGTAATGAGTTCATCTGATCCCTCTCTGATCTCTCAGACTACACTGGTAATCCCTGGTATGAGGAAAACCAACAACATTTCCAGCAACTGGATATCCTATTATAAAAAAAAAGTTTGTGCAACAGAACAAGTCAAAAGCACAGATGTTTCCTAACCTACATTCACATGCCTAAAAAGGGGAAAAAGACTTCCTGACTGGTATGCAAAAATAACTGTTTCTGATCCTACCTTTAACTGAATCAAATAGGAGTGTTTAGCCCTCCCTGCAGCTACATGATTATAAGCTTTGCTTCTATGCTTGTAAATAATTTAGCTTATTCTACCTTTTTTACATAGGAGGATGCTAAATCCAGAATGTTTATTTTTGCTGTACACTCTCATTTTCTTCTCTTTCATGCACTCTCTCTCAGCATGAGAGAGTGTTGTTACTAGATCAAAGAAAAACAATGTCCTTACTCTAGTTAATTGTTACATACAACACTGAGGAGAAAATCAAAAGTGAGAATCATGAAGCAATTAAAGAATAAAACTCTGATACACACTAAACTTTCAAGAACAGAGAGCAAGTAATGTTGTCTCATTGCTGTTGTATGTCAGCATTTCTATAAGCACAGAAAACCTGACCAGGAGCCCATATTGTTTCTTGCAGGGATCAGCGAATGCTTAAACAGGACTTGGGGCATTGCTGAGGCTCGGCAGAATAGAGAATCTATTATCAATTTTGGTCCAGATCTTCAAACAGCATTTAAGATCCTAACCCTTAACCGATTCCTGTGGGAATGAAGAGTCAAAAGAGGAAATATCCTAAAAACCTTTTTTGAGCCAAGGCTCAGATAATTTAATGTCTCAGGGCAGAGCTGAGGCTTTGATTCAAGAAAGCTAAACAAACAGAGAAGAGTTCTGCAGGACAAGCTATCTAGTGCTTAAAGCTGTGGGAGGCTGAAGACATGAACTGAAGAATCTCTTTTAGCTTAAGGGTACAGGGATTCCTCTTCATTTTCCATTGTTTATCACTTTGCTAGTTCATAGGAAGTTTCTTGTGTTTAGAGCACTAGGCTTTGGGCAGCTTCCATGCTAGGAGACTATGCACACAGACAGAACTGCTTCATTTGGGAAAAGAGGGTCTAGGAGCAAGTGCTTGAAGACAAAAGGAAAAGAACAAGTGCTCCTTTCCTCTGACTACCCTCCAGGTTTCCAGCAATGTATGGCCAAGGGAATTCTGTTTCTATGCCTTAATGGAAAGAAGCAACATTAATGCGACTAATTGCTTTAAAAATCTGACTTCTTCAGCTTCACAGCTTCATGTCTTGTGAGGTCCTGTAGTTTACTCACATGAAGTGTGAAGCAAGTTTTTCATTTCTTTGTTGTGAACTTGCTACCTAACGTGAAGACTATTCTTGAGCTGTGAGAAGTAGTAAAAAGTTACAAGTAGTAGCATTAACCTTGTGAATTGTCTTCACTGGCTCCACCATCTTTTTTTTATTAGCTGTGATGGATGCACTCCTTCAGTTTGAACTAACTGAACTTTTGTCCAGGTAGTTGCTTAGCAAGTAGGCCTAACCAAAGTTAGCCCTATCATATGAGGTTGTCAGTGTGAACTTGACACCAAACCCCCCAAAATTATTTGGCTGGAGACTGGGCAGATAAGCAGACAAAACTGCTTTATCAGAGCAGAAAAATCTGTCTACAAATTAAACACTTAAAACTGTAAACTATAAACTGCTGCTATAAGGAGCTGTTGAGCTCCCTCCACGGCAGCTGGCTGTGTGTTGGTGATCTCCCCTCTCAAAGGGATGCCTCTCAAAGTTACTCCTTGAGGATGAGAGATCCTCTTCCTGCCTCTAGACACCAAAGAGTAAGTGACATTTTCTGTATGCATGTAACTTTTATGATACGTGGAGTAAGTTTATGCAAAATCTCATACTAACTTTAAGTGTGGTAGATTATTGATCACCAATTCATTGGTATTTATTAAATATTTTACATATCACCATTTACTCATTTGAACTCAGTAAACTAACTACTAGATCAGATCTGTAAGAGTGATCTGACTCTTCTCCCACATTATTAGCTGCCCTGAATAAGGAGCTTATGCTCCCTATTTAATCTCTACAGTCTCTGTAGAATGTATCTCTTCTCAAGGGTTTTGTCAATCATAGCCTCGGACAGTTGTTTCTAGAAGCCTCAGAGGACCATTCTTACAGAGCCTGAAGCATCAAAACCCTGCTGAGTGCTGCACTGCCCTCTGCTCCTGCAGCAAAGGCTGGCTCTACACTGCCAACCAGCAGACAAAGAGTAACTACGAATATAGTGTGCTCAGTCCCAAATACTCATTAACAAATGAACATGGATTTGAACAAATCTTTCATGTAACTCAGTTTTTGTACACATCTAAGCCGTACACTCAGCATGTATATGGCATATCTTTTGTCAAATGCCACTTCCTTGACATTTCTGTCCACACTGAAAGGTTCTGTTTGTAAGCATACTGGGACAAATGACATCCACTATAAACAACGACAAGCATTATTTACATTGATGTAACCAAGATCAAAGCGTGTCCTTCCCACACATCACCAAAGCAAAGATACGGTATGGTTTATTTCTATGTGGTGTCATGCCTTTTGAGTCAATAGGAGTCATTACTATTTACAGATGTCAGAAAAAGAAAGGCTGAATGAGAATGTTTGACAAGGTCATGGGAAAGGGTATGATTTGCATGCTGATGTGCCTAGGGAGAAGTACATCTTTATTCCATAAAGGAAGACCTGTCGGTAGTGTAATGGCTGATACAATGACAAGAAGTTGCAGAGGCTGATGATGACTACAAAAAGAATGTGACCACAAAGATGGAAAAAAGAAGGTCAATTAGATGAACTCAAGAGAGTTCACAAAGGGCAAGCAAGAGAAAGTGGCTCATACATGTCCACCCATAGAGAACATTTTTACGGAAAAAAAGTCATTCTATGGGAGATAAACTGAAAATCCTGGCAGTGGAAGCCTATTTTTATCCAAGTTTCTTTCTTTTACTGCAGTTCATTCAGGCAATTTGAGCTACTATACTAAGCTTTTAAGATATTGTCATTAGGGATTCATACAGTAAGTGAAATCAAGTTCTTCCATACAGTGCTGGTACTGGTCAGGCTCTTAGTCCCTGCAGCTTGACAAATAGGTCTACCTGCCTGTTGTCCCCACTATGAGCTCCCATCCTCTGCTCATGCAAACTCTTATGTACATGTATTAGACAAAGAGGCTAATTAATGCATCCATTGAAAATTACTATTTCTTTGAAATTTCTCATGTTATTGATGTGACTGAAAGAAACTGAGCCCTCAGTAGCACAAGAGTTAGAGCTTATGTAAGGATGGTGTTAACATTTCCTTCAGAGGATGCATCTCACTTTTCCTTCAACTTATGAAGCTTTCCTTTACCAACCTCTGTGTGAAGTTTGGGAGAAGACTTATAAACTAAACTTATTTTTTTGAAAAGTACAAATGTGAGGAGATCAGATTTCAGTAGGGATTTCACAAATTGTTAAGTAGAAAATAGTTCTTCAGCTTTAAAGAAGAAGACCAAAAGGGGGAAGTGTGATTGCTTTTAAATTGTTAACACTTCCTTACAGCACAGCAGGGACAATTCCTTCAGCTCAGACTCAGCAAGGTGGTGATGTTCTGTATAAAACCACTGAGACTGACATGCAGGACAGAGCCCATTAAAGCTACACACTTGAGAAGACAACTTCATATTAGGAGCATATATCAGTCTGGGCAAACTAAAAAAAATGTCATCCTGTGAACTTTGGTAGTACAACATGTGGGAAGAAGAGGGAAAAGTTATCAGGGCACTCCAATTTTAGTAGCAGGCAAATGCCCTCTGTAGAACAGCAATGAAGGATGATGAAAGACAGGAGTAAGCATAGGAAATGGAAAATACTAGTGAGGCTTCACTGGATGTTGCTTAAAGGGCCAATTTCTTTTGTTCAATGGAGGTAACTTCAAATCTAAGTTCTTCAGCTATTCATACATTCTTCCTGGAGCAAAGAAATAAAAATCTTTGTCTTAGTCTTAAAGCTACAAGACAGGGGAAAATACTTAAGATAATCATGAAAAAGCCTGGGTCAGAAATTTGATGGGGAATTTAGCCATCAAACCATTAAGCTTCAACACAGAATTCAATAGCTTTGTTGTGTACTCCAGTGTTTCAGAGGTCTACAGACACATATCAGAGCAATTCAAACGTGCATCTCTTTATCTCTTTCAGACTGTCAACATCTTTCCACTAACAAACTTTAGGGTAAATGAAAAATCATAAAGTTGGTGCTAGCATCATACAAACTTAAAGATAACATGTATTTCAGTAAGGATTCCCCTCAAAAATTGTAAGGTATTTCACTTATTTAGCCCCCAAGAATCAGGGCAGATCCTCCATGGTACTCTTACCAAATTACATTTACAAAGACTCCTTAAGTCTGGAAAATGCCAGAACCTTCTCATAAGATACAGGATATGAACACATGCAATGGCATAATTCAGAGCAGGAGTACCACCTAGCTCATTATAGTATGGCTAATTAGGGAAGGGTTAAGAAACATTGCAATGATCTCTCTCTCCTCTCCAATAAACACTGGTTGTGGGGTCCAGGATTTTTATTCCTTCCCCTCAGACCCTAGAACTTTGTAGTTCTGGAACAGCTTGAGCTGGAACTACTATATTTGTGCTAAAAATGTAAGCAATTTTTTTTCTGTGGTTAGGAGTATGTTTTTGTACATGCTTTTTTCTACTCGTCCAAGGACTATTTGCAAGCATCCATTACTGTCCGCTACTAACAAGAGAGCACGCTTGTTGGGTAAAAATCCTGATCTGGGAGAGTGACTGCTCAGTTCCCAAGCTCTTCTCTTCTCCCCTTTTTATAAATAACATTCCCCTCACATTTCCTCTGTACAGTTTGTCTTCACAATATATCCAAAATATCAGAAGGGGTTTTAAGAGAAATTATAGTTTCTGTGATGAAAATTCCTCTTGTGGAAGCACAGAGAAATCAAGCAATACTACATTGTTATAGTGATCACACTGAAAGATCTGTTAATTCTCTTTCAAAACTAAGGAACACCCATGAAAGAGTTTTGCAAGACCAAACAGGGTCAGTCCTTGAGGGAAGACTTGATGCTCAGTTGGGTTACAAAGTGCGAGAAGGCTTGGAGGGTAACACAGTTATTTATTTACGACTTTAAAAAAGTTATAATTTTTAATTGTCTCATAGACATCCAAGGGGAACTGTAGGACTACAAAGCGTTTCAGAGAAAGAAGGAAGCTACCCTTGACAAGACTGAGAACACTGAATACTTCATACAAGAAAGATCTGATGGGAAGAGTATGATCGACATGTGGCACTTGAGGTCTGAAATCAGCACAAACCAGACAAACATTGTAATATTTAGCCATTTAAACAGTTTCCCTATAAGAATTATTTTTCTTATTTTTTTACTGGAATTTTTCTCCCCACTGTATTAGCCCAGCAGATCCCGTTATTACTTGAGTATCGGGGCATTTTGCCAGGTCAACTTTCCCAGGCTTTTCTAAAAAAGCAGGAACTAACCTCTCTTCAAGTCCGAACAAGCAGGAGATAAAGTGTATCTGCTTAAAATAATTAACCACAGGGTGTTTCACTATTATTATTTTAAAGCTTAAAGCTATCAAAACAAAGTGAAGAATGGATTCTTTTTTTTAATTGAGAAGGCTTTACTTAAATAGCACCAAAGAATTTTGCTCTGCATAGAGATCACACAGAAGGTCAGACTTCGTGACAACAGCCCATTTTGATTTCAGATTTTGAAAACCAAAAAGAGACGAATCAAATACATATCTAAAAGTAATGATGGATAGCCCAGAAAATTACCTTCCAAATTGCTTGATTAGAAGCACATCATCTTACCTAGTTAAAGATGTTTCTGCTCACTGTATGTGGGATTGGACTAGATAAACTTTCTTGGTCCCTTCCAACAAAAACCATTCTCTGATTCTGTGATAAAATGGGCTTGAAGGAGACAATGATTTTTGGGATCTCCTGTCTGCATTATGTGAGTAGTTTTATGACTCTATTAGTTTATCCTCCTTGGGTTCAGTAAATGAATTAAAAATATTAATATAGCATTTCAAGATGCACTGCTATCAGCTCAGACTGCTGTGAAACTTGTCATACTGATTATAATCACCTTGCTGTTGTGTGATCTTTTGAAGACGTTGCATCATCCTTCACTGCCCTTTGAAGGCATGCAATGTAGCAAGACCTTTCAGGAACTCTTTCAAACACATTATACTGACTCAGATCTGTAATCCTAACAGAGCTGACCATTAAGTAACCATCCAAGTTTCAGCTGTACACCAAGTAAACAGCAATAACTGCCTTTGGAATCATATTTTTTTTTCACAAAATAGATTTCAGAAGCTGGAAATACTTGAATATTCTTTGTTTTCTGGTACATTTTTTTCCTTCTTTTTGTGGTATCCTTGTTGATAAAGTAATGTTAAAGAGCCTAAATAAAATAGTTTATTATAATTAAGAATAAGGTTATCAACTATCTCAAGGGAATTTTTTAAACATATCATCTAAAAGGTCATGTAAGGGATTGGATTTAGCAGAAGGTTTTAAATTTTAAAATAATCTTAATGCAGTTACCATCTTGAGTATGACTTTGGCTGAAGTGCCAGCACTACATTTTTTCAAATGGAAATTTGCTAGGTTTGTCTGGCTGCTGGAAGCAGCCAGTATTTTCCCTGTCATTTTTTAACAATGCAAGTCAGCAACATGTATTACACTCTGGTTGTCAGTAGTACTCCCTGTGCCCCATGCTGAAATTATTTCTCTTGGCTATTTTATATTTCTGGACAGCAAACTACAGAACTTCAAATTACAAGAATTCTTACAGTTTATTCACATTAAAATCTTTTGCTCTAGTGACTGGAGGTCTGCTGTTTTACATCACAAATAATTCCCAGTTCTAAAGTCTACTGACTCATTGAGTCATACTGATTCATATCCAGTGATTCTAATGGCTTTTTGTCTTCATGAACTACTTCCTTACCTTTGAGTAAATTTCTCAGGCATTCTGTTCAAAGAAAACAGACTGCTGCATGTGAACATGATCAAGACATATCCTTACCTTACCAGAAGCATTGGTTCCTTTCCCCTAGGAAAACTGGTTGATTTGAACTCATGAAAACTTTGCATAACAATTCTTTTACCCAAGAAATGTCCAATCCAGCCCCTCATCCCAACTTTTATCTTTTTTTAAACCCCACTCCATCAACTTAAATGCTCTTTCTTTGTTTTGATCTGTCCCAAATAAAAGTATCCATTATTACAGCAAAATAATGGTTTGCTCTTAAGTACTTATAACAACAAACTATCTTGAGAAAACACTATGTGACATCACTTCATTTTGTGAAAAATGTGGAGGTGGAAGGTGTATAGGAATAGCGACTCCAACAACGTCAGCCAAATGCAGTGCTGGCTCAAACCAGACAAAGCTTTCTGCAGAGTGTCATTACTTAGGTGTTCAACTCCCATACCTCTCCATTTGTTCTTCCCAAGAATGTCCTGCCAGATGTGCTGAACAGTGGTACTAGAGTGAGGAATCTATGGGGTTTTTTATGTTTAGAGTGGAGATGACAGTGGGTTGGGAAACACACTTCCAAAACTTTTGCAGCCTCAGACCTCATAGGACCATGCTTAGAAAGTCAACCATGTTCTGTACTTTCTTCCCATTTTCCAAATGAAAGCAAGAGGAAAATCTTGTGACACACATCCCATTGTTGACTGGAAATGCTGAAGAATTTATTCCAAAGCAGGTAACATGTGCAAGTTTACCCAGAGATTAGAAGATCAGAATTTCCTTCCTTTCTAAGAATGGAGAGAAAAAGGATATGCTATTTCTGATAATATTTGTAAGCAGCCTGCTTCTGAAAATAAAGAATTTCCCTCAATGTACAGATTGTTTATCCAGGATATTGCCCAGTTCTCTTCAGGCCAACATTAACTTGAATGCACAAAACTGAACTTAATATTTACAACACCACTGACTCTCTGATGTAACGCTTTACATCACCATCACTCAGTTCAATGCTCTTTAACAAAGTCATAGTAAAGAACCATAATTACCCTACATATTACAATTAGGAAAAGAAGAAATATGGAGTAAACCATGACAGCTAGTCAGAAAGGATGTAGAGCTGAATTAAAAGATAGCATTATGGGTGCACCAGATTGAGTCATCCTTTCTCCTATCTAACTACCACTGCATGAAAATCCAGAGGTTTGCAATGGAGTATATTTGTCTACTCAGATTTCTGATATGTGTGCCTGCACAGAGAGATGGAAAACACAGGGAGGATTACAGAAATATGAGTTTGGCAAGACCTTTGAAGTTCTGCACTCCAACTTCCCACTTAAGAATGGGCTGTTACCAACAACAGACCAGATGAACCATAATCCAAAAATCTCCAACAACGGACATCCAGAACCTTTTTTGATTGGTGACATGTTCCCAAATTGCACCACATTTCTACTGAAACAGTTTTTCTAAATATTTAAGCAGAATCTGCCAAGATGTGATTTGTTGTCTCTGCCCCCTGTTGCCTCATCTCTTACTACAATCTTACGTTTTGTCATTTTTACCTGAGAGGTGAGCTATCCTATCACCTACTAGTATCCTCCTTCCCACATTAAACAAATCCAACTTGCTCAAACTCTTCTGAGGAGCATGTTTTACACCCCTGTTCAACTTACTTCCCTTCTGTCAACCTCTCTCATTTCTTTTTTCCCCTCATTCCTCTAGAAATGGAGGCCCAAAGCCAGGCACTATTCTCTCTGGTCCTTCGCAGCACCAGCAGCAATATCAGAGCCAGTGAAAATGAGTCTTCACTCCCACAGTCCCACAATGATGGAAGACTGTGCTAACATTACAGACTCAGTGGAGGAAGCAGGAAGCTTTGAACCTTCTTCTGAGCCTCAGAGGTGTACCAACATAGCTTATTTCCATAGACATAGATTGATGCTTCTATAGGCATTGATAATTACAGGCAATTAGTTAATTATTTCATATAACATACGCCCTTTTTTGTTTTTCTCTTTCTTTCACAGAGATACCACTTCACTAATTATTTTCCCCTTCTAGCATGGAAATCCATTCCCAGAGAATTAAGGGAAACAAATTACTGTTTAATATGATGTTGCAACTCTCCACCACAAGATACAGCATCAAGAAGTAAAGAACAATTATTGGAACATCAGGGCTTAACCAAATATTTCAGTATTTGGCAAGGCATCCTCTGAAGCAACAGGGAGACAGCCAGCCATGTATAGTGTGCTCATACTTGGTAGCTACTGCTGACCTGGAGGCCAGCTTATATCCCTTCCCATTGAGCACAGCATGAGAAAGCCTGAAGTATTGAAGATATAAATCTCATTTCCAGATCCAGATGTCAGCCTGTATTCTTGGTGAGCCCAGTACAGGACAAGCTTCAACTTCAAGCTTTCTTAAGAGAAGGGACTAGCTTTTGCTGAATGAAACATTTGATGCCTTTTAAAAAGCTGGAATGTGGTGTCCTTTTGGATATAAGATGTCAGGGCTCTCAGGAAGAAAATTAGTTTTGAAACCATGGACATTAAAACCACACAAAACTTGGATTTGTTAAAATAAGAGATCAAACTAATTGACATTTACAAGCTGTGAAGTTCCCAAATTGAAAGAATGTGTAAAAGCAGAAACCACATATGAAATACAATGAATAAAAATCTCATCCTCATTAATGTCCTTTCCATGTATCCCCAAGTTTACCACCTTTTTCATATCTGACCATCCAGAAAGTTTGTACAGCCTACAGGTCATTAACCAGCAGCCACTGCATTTCAGATCTGCAGAGCAGATGAGATTTCTCAGAAGGAATCACTGGCCCTGCAGCACTGCCACCCTCCCAGGAGACATAGTCCTCTTTTTGCAGCTTGACTTCATGACATGGAAGAGATTTCTAATACCCCCTGCCTTCTTATAATGGAAACACGTAGCCCTCAAGGCGTGGCCAACCCTTGCCTTCTCTGTAATTGTGCCACAGGCAAGCTGGCATGCAGTCACCACAGACCCAAGGCAGAACAAACAGTACAGTCACATTGCATGCTAAAACCTTTCCTATGTCGTCTCTTTAAGCTACAGCAAGAGGCAGGGTTGAAATCTCAGTCCTAAGCAGGTCTCAGCCTGCACTGGCCATAACTCAACTTCCTCCTTATTAGAGGATGTGTCCCATGGCAGCAGAGCCCCAGAACTCTATCTACAGCCTTAGTTCCATAGCCAGATCTGGAACATCAGCTACTAGTCTGTTCCTGCCCAGACTCCTGCAAGGGCAAACAAATATCTTGCACACCAGATAGCCTTTCTGGTTTTGCTCTACCAATTCCCCTTGTCCAAAAAGAATTTAAAAAAATGCCATAGCAATGCATCTCCCCTACCAAACTGAATTAAACACAGTAACTCAGCTCTACCACCTATCAACATGATCTTCCCTGTCACCATTCAGGTTGAAACAGCTACTGTCTCTGAGTTTCTGTTTTCCTGTCTCTCAGACCTTCCTTCCTCCAAGGAAGATATGATGCAACAGTTGCAGAGATGTAAAAGGAAAAGAAACAGCCACTCCAGTGGGCTGTTCTCCACCCTTCTCCTGTGTTGTAGGGATGTTCAAGGACATTTTCCGTATCTTTCTTCTTCAGAGAATTTGGAGGAAGACAATCACTCTTCCTTTCCTTCCCCTCCAGGCCATGCTGTGACTCTATCCCAGCTGAATCTAATGGAAATAAGTGGCTTTCAAACAGTGCGTATCTATTTGAGGGTCATCTGCTGCCTATGGCAAATTGACGTGATCCAGCTACTTCTGCAGAGCCAGTGAGCCTGTGGGTTCCCAGCAGCACCAGGCCTACCAGAGCTTGTATGACTGCTGAAGCCAAAAACAATTATTTTGTTTAGCATGACAGGTATGTATAATCAGCAGTGCATTAAATTAATGAACCTTAAGTAGCACAGAAAGACACATCCCTCTCCACTGCATGACAAAACAAATGATGTCTACAGCAGCAAGTGACTAGGTGATCAATTAAGCCTCTCAAAAAGGAGTGTTTCCAGTTAGAGTAATTAATAAAATAAAATAAATTATTCAATAAATAGCAACAAGACTTCTATAAGAGTCATCACTGAAATTGGTTTGCTGCCTCAACTTTGATGGAAGACAGTTGGGTATTCCTCCCACACTGTTTCCAGCAGAGATGTGGTTTACACTGGCAAAATGGTTACTTAAACCAGTTCCCAAGAGGAACAAACTACGCAGTAAGAATGATTGTTTCCATAGGGATAGCTCTCTGCATTATCTGCCATCAGAACAATATTCACCAGAAGCAAGGTTTCAAGCACAGACAACATTTCAGTTTCCACCAGTTTCATCACTATCTATGTGATGCTGGAAGAAAATCAGATTTACATGGTCTCAGCTAGCTAGAGACTCCTAATGAGTCTACTAGGTTTTCCAGACCTGATCATCCTGCTTTATGCTCACAAAGACCAGAGCTACTTCACTATAGCTCTAGCATAAGCTTTACCTAGCCTCCCCCTTAAATGTCATAACTGGTAGTCACTGACTGAGCAGGGTGTGGAACAGCAAGTGAGACCATTGCTTTCCTACCCCTCAAAAAGCTGCAGTTGAACCATGTTAATTTACCATGAGGGCTCTTGCAGTAAAACCAATCACCAATTTTGGTTGGCTGCAAAATTCTGCACTACAAATTGCAAATGAAATCTTGCTACTCAGCTGCGTGTACATTAATGCTGAGCTAACACTTTGAGGTTGTAATCGCATCAGTCTCTACAAGGTATCTCCACACATGTATCAGAGTACTAATAAAGCATTTTAGAAATCCAATACACAGAGTCTCTTTGAAGTGATAGGTAAGCAAACCTCACAGCAGTCCCTGCCATTTGTCATTCATCTTTTTGACCCATTGTCACCAATGACCTTGGATTTATTTTTCCTGGAATGCAGGTTACTGTGTTTTCTTTAGATGCTACTGTTCTCTAAAATACTATTTTTACCCCTTCTTTTAGTTATTTATGTTGAAATTACTCTATTATCTCTCACTTTCCACATGTTTTTCCTGATAGTGATCTCAGTGTTCTTTAAACGTAATTAAATTCAGCAATAAAGGAGTCCTTCTGAAGGTGATTACAGTACATTCAATCCACTGTATCTCTATACTATCATCAGATCATGTATGTATGCCCATGGAAAATTTCAAGACTGGTGTGGACGAAGCATGGACTAACCTGATCTGCTCTCATGGTATATCCTCCCTTGAGGTGGATGTTGGAATAAAGGTCTCCTGAGATCCCCTGCAACCTTGATTATTCTATGATTTCATGTAATTTTTGTCATGGTCATTTCCCTGACATCTGGGTGTTTTTACTCGTGCATTAATCAATATGACTAATATCTGTCACATATTGTTTGTTTTCTTCTCTCTCCTCAGGGAACAAGTGGGGGAGGTTCTGGTACTGGAAGAGTGTTTTTCATTTGTTTGTTTGTTTGTTCAGCATGCATGTTGCTATGTGTTTATAACAGAAAACACAAGGTCAGAGTAATTCTTCATGAAATCAGAGTAGGAGGCATAATGAATATAATGGTCCTCAGGAATACCAGGAGTTCCTCAGACTCACAACTAAGACCCTGTCGCTTACTTTGCGCTACAGAAACACAACTGGATATTCTCTTCCTCCTGAATTCCTTTGTTTCAGGCATAGGAAGTCTTTGAATATGAGGACCAAGGTCTTAAACCTCATTCAGATTTCACCAGGGAATCGATGTGGAGAGTAAGGTTATGTCAAACGTGCTCATGGTGTTGCTGGGAAGAGTACAGTTATGTTCTGAAGATGCTTCTGCCCTGGTGGTTTCACACACCTATCTAAAGCTGTCCAGGATGAAAGAAGGAAAAGGCTCGAAAATTGAACATGGGACAGTATATAGCAATTTGAAAAACTCTCTCACTAAGATAAAGAAAGGAAGAACCATCTATGCTTTGACTGAAAGTGCTGCAAGCTAGCTTCTTCACTTACTGGCTTAAAAACTGCCTGGTTTTGCTAATCTCTTACAGAACTATGACTACCTTAAACTTCTGTTTCTAATAAAATATTAATTTTAGCTCCTTACACACTTGCTAAACTTTATCCACAGGGGATGAAATTACCTATATCTATGATAAATATTTTGGCAAAATTACATCCATGAAACTTTGAAACAAGGAAAGATATACTTTGCCCTTCCCAAAAATATGGGCAGGTCTTCTGTGAAAACCTTTATCTCAGAGACACAGCTAAGGGAGTAATTTAAGTCAGTGATTTTAGTATCTGTATCTGTGAAAACACACCCATATTTTGAAAAATTGTAAGCCTCAGAAGAGTCTAAATTCATATTCACCTCCCAGTAATTACTACAAGCTTTTTACCTGTGCCTTGTAGTTTTGTCTCAGCAGAACAAGCATTCACTATCTCTGAAGGTCAGTAGTATAAAGCTCCTCTTTGGGCAAAGAAAAAGCACCAACTTTCTTCTGCGTAGACTCGCTCCTGCAAAAATGGATTAAGAAGCTGATTCAAATGCCAAAGGAACTTTTAAAGGTGCTAAAATGCCAACAAGCTAGACTGCAGAATTCTTATTTGTATGCAGAGGCAGGGAGAGAGGGGATGGGAAACGCACAACTTGGGTGTAGCTCAAAAAACCATGACAAATAATCCTTGATCTCAGGTGAGTAATTTTGCATTTGGCTAAATGAGAAAAGGCTTCATAATAGGTCTTTGTTAACAAACAATCAATGTTGCATACTACTTTACTAACTTTATGAAATACCTGCAAAAATTTTTAATTGGGTTTTTATGGCTACCTTCAGATCTTTGGTGAAAATGTTGAACCTGACCGAATTCACATCAAACTGGACAGAGCCCTCTGAGACATAATTTGATCAGGTGCGGTATCCATACAGATACTAACTTCTGGAAATGGCCATTTTGTCAGTTGCTAGTTAATTTATTTTGTCCCTGATTAATACTCAACAGGATTTATTTTACTATCATAATGTACTAAATACATAACTATTCACTCAAGGAGAAAATACAAGTTCCATGGGAAACCATATTGATGGTTTTCCCTATTATGTCTTCATAATTTCCCAATAATTCATTATTATTATTATTATTGTTATTGTTATTGTTATTGTTGTTATTATTATTATTTACCATGCCTGATGAAGCAACAATAGGGCAGTTATTATCTTCAGCTCATTTCCTTTCAACAGAGAGAGAATCCTTTAAAATCCTGTCTTTGTTATTTTCTTCTGTTGGTCTTTCAGTAAGGACAGAGGAACAAAGCCAATCAGATTTAACACTCTTAGGGCTGTGACTATCACAAGCATGTGTTGTTGCCAGTCTTGACCTTTGTAGGAAGAGTATGAAAGCCCCACCTGCTGGACCTTCTGCTTTCTTTAAACTTATCAAATACAGCATTGGTAGGAGTGATAGTAAATGACAGACATCATGATTAAAGATGTGAATTGAGCAGAGGTAAAGACAAATTCAAAGCCAGGAACAGAGAATACTGCAACACAAGCAGATGTGATTTGGAAGTCCATGATTAGGAATGTCCTTGCTAGTACCTGAAATGCTTTAGTTTTTCTCTAGGAGATGAATATAATTATGCATTGCATTTTAGTTATCATTTTCATCCCTCCAACATTGATACACACCGTGACAATACTCATATTGTGTACACCAAATCAATATTGCATGGTTTAGGCATAGTGTTGTTCTTCTCATGGGTGCTTCCCGATGATTCACTGTTTACTAAAATTTTATTTCTATTATTTTTCCAGAGTGATTTTTGAACAACTATTGTAAGGATTATTTGTCAAATATCCAGTTTCCATTTATTTATGTAAAGAAATCTTGCAGCAACAAATATTCAGTAACACAAAACAGCAGAAGAAAAAGAAGCAAAGGCATTCCAGGACTCACTTTCACAGCCAAGGGTATGGTATGAACTACTATTATTCCTTGGCCGAGAATCATCTGTATCTTCTTTCTCAGGCATGTTATAAGTTAGTAAATCACACTGACATTTGTATGAAAAGATACTTTTTCTTGAATTTTCTTTTCTTTCCACACTTAAAATTTCCTAATCTCATTAAAGCCACATTTTCAATTTAAATTATGTGAAAATTTTAATTTTTTTATATTGGATCTCATTTTAAATTATACAATACATTACTGAGGATGTTTTCTGTGGAATTTTTGGAATATTCTTGTTTATTACATTGTTTCATGATACTGCATAACACAGAACAAAAAGTTCTTAATCCTAATTACAGATTAGTTGCACATAAAATGTAAGAACTGTTTGTGTAAGACTTTAGTAAGTCAAATAAAATTTTCTTTTCTCATTCCTAGAGATCTAGAAAAGGTGGAATTACTTTCATGACTCTTATGATTGTGATGGGAAAACATGTTAATACATGTTTCTGATTTCTCAATTCATAAGAATATGTTACCAAGTGAAAGATTTTTTTTATACTATAACAGTTTTAGGGCAGAAAAATTAATGCATTATTATCTGAAACACCACCTCTGAAAGCACTGAGATGCAGTTGACTTAAATATAACTTAAATGTAATAATGTGTAATGTGAATATAATAATAAATATAATTTGCACCACTGGGAAAAGGAAATACAGAGGTAATTCTTCCTTGGACAAAGGTGAAAACAATAGGAAACTTTCCACTGTGTTGTTATTACTATGGCTGCTTGCTGTGATGTTGTAAATTGTGTTACAGTGAGTAATAGAAAGATTGATATAGAAGGTGAACTTCAGCTCCATATTTCAGGCTGTGTGGTGCTTTTCTAAGTGGATTTCATACTTTGCAAAAGCCATTTTAAACAAGACATTTCTAATATCATGAACAGAAGCCAAAAGTCAGTGGGACATGAATAAAGCAACATTCATTAAGGTTATTAACATCAGAAAAAACCAAAAGAGATATTGAAAGAGTAGCCATAATAGGAAAAATATTCTTAAGCTTTATTCTGTGGGAAATGTTGTCAAGAGACCGAGTCCTATATACCATTTTGCTTTAATTGTAGTTCATACTTCTGAAAAGACACAATCATCAAACCAAAGTGTTCCTGGAACGTTTAACAGTTACATTTTATTTTAATTTAGTAACTACTTAACAAATACCACATCTGGATCAAATATTCTTTTAAAATATTTGTGATTTACTCACTCAGAACTCAGACTCATATTTTAGCTACACTCAAAGGCAAGGAATGATTTTATTATTATTACCAATTACCAGTTATTACAAATGACAGCAGTATATTAGCATAGTCGCAATTTTCTTGCTTCTAACTCCAAATGAACATTAAGTTAGTCACTGTTTGGCCACCTGCTTAGAAAACACAGGCTAAAAATATATTGGACTGTTTGTTTGTTTGTTTCTCCTTTGATCATATTATAAATTGTTTTTATACAAACACATACATTTGAACTCATGCTGCTTATCTGTGAAGCTATTACACCTTGAAAAATGTCACCCTTGTTTAAAACGCATCTGGTGGTGAACATCAGAAATATTTTTGGTTTCTTTGGTTTATACTCACATAATCTGCTTTTGAGTCTGCTTATTTCTGAATGAGAACAGTCCTATTTATTGCAAAGCTGACCTCTGTGTATAAATCCTTGAAGACTCTTGGTAATTAAAAATGGTAAGAAATACTGATAACAAATTTGTAAATAAAATTGTACATTCTGTATTGATCCTGTTACCGCCATCTCAGAGTAGTTACACTGCAGATTGCCTGTCTCTTCAATTGAGAAGCCAAAAAATTCGTTCATACAAAGGAAAGAAAACCTCAGCCTTCTCTTTCTTACACTGAGTAGAACCAAAATACACTAAAATAGTAACACTTATTTTCAAGACATGTGTTTAGTTGTGTATCTGACTGGAAAAATCAGTTCTATGTAAATAGAGTATAAGTGTCATTTTGACTCAAGCAATACTACAAATCCCTCTCTTGACAAGCATGGGGTATTACACAAAATTAAATGACAGGTATTGGTTTGACTAAATGACACTGTCTTTGTATTCTAGTGATTAGCACAATAATTTCAAACTCATTCAATTCTTCTATTAACCTGTGGAAATAATTTTGAAGTTTCAAGAGTCAGTATGCTCATGAGTTTTTGTGGAAAAGAGAAATAAATCCATTGCACAAATTATCATGATAAATCTTGACCTTGCAGAAAAGATTCCAGGCTTTTTTCTGTTGACTTTATTAACATCCAAGGTACAATTACAATAGCCAAAGAACATTGCAGTTATCAGCACTAGTTACTTGCAAACCATTCTGTTGGATAAAATATTTCTTTCTAACATTATTGTCCCTTGCAAATATCCCAAAATTCCAACCCAGACATTCTCAAATCATGATCTATGTGGTTTTCTAAACAAGGAAAGTTATCCTTTTTTAGCAGATGTCGTGTGAAGTTGAACAGGTTCAACAGATTGAAATCTTGAAGTGACAGTTTAAATTGGAAACTTAGACTGGAATATTATACTTTTGACAGAGATTTTTGTCCCAAAATATGTGATTTCAAAACTATATCTTCTTCTGAGTTAGTAACTGTATGGATACTCATCTCTGACTACCTGTGAAACCCTGATAACTATCCCAATGCAATGAACCTGGTCGAAGTTCTGGTTTCTCTCGCAGGGTGATTCCGCTAATGTTATTATTCACCAGACTTATAGAAATGGCAGTCAAACTTGTGTGATCAGCCTGACAACTGTGGAATCACCAATTAAAAGATAATAGCAATATTACAGAGTTTGAAATTCTCTAGAAACACAAAACATTACTGACTTGAGATACTGGTGAGATCATACTGTATCTATGCATCAGAAGCAAAAGAGATTTCTTTTTAATTCTTTCTAACCTAAATCCCAGACACAAAATGGAACTAGGCATGTGTATATACGTATCTGAATAAAGCCTTAATACAACCTGAACTGATGAAGATGAAGGGCACCTTTTGTATTATACTATTCCTCTGGATTCAGTCACACTGATGAATTGACAGGTTTCTAGTAGCTCAAGGTTGAACTCAAGCTGCTTCTTCTGCATGGGAAAGTGTGAGCTGCTTAAAATGGAGCACTCTTGCTCTATCTTCTGATGTGCGCACATTTCAACACGCCTATTCAAAGAACAGAAATATACTTTTACAAGGGGATCTATGTCATGAGTTAATGATAACTCTGAAACACCAGCAATACACTGGTTTGTCTCTTAAACTAACAGAAATAACATAATGTTATGTGCCTAATGAGATAAACAGATAGATAGATAGATAGATAGATAGATAGATAGATAGATAGATAGATAGATAGATAGATAGATAGATAGATAGATAGATAGATATACATTCATTTTCCACTCTGCTTGCAATCGGAATGTTAAACAGCCATCCAGAACCATACTTTCAGATGGGCATTTGTCAAAATAAACAGAATCACAGAATCACAGAATAACCAGGTTGGAAGAGACCCACTGGATCATCGAGTCCAACCATTCCCACCAATCCCTAAATCATGCTCCTAAGCACCTCATCTACCCTAACCTTAAACACCTCCAGGGACGGTGACTCAACCACCTCCCTTGGCAGACCGTTCCAATGCCTAACCACCCTCTCCGTGAAGAACTTTTTCCTAATCTCAAGCCTAAATCTCTCCTGGCGGAGCTTGAGGCCATTCCCTCTTGTCCTGTCCCCTGTCATTTGGGAGAAAAAGCCAGCTCCCTCCTCTCCACAACCTCCCTTCAGGTAGTTGTAGAGAGTAATAAGGTCTCCCCTCAGCCTCCTCTTCTCCAGGCTGAACAACCCCAGCTCTCTCAGCCGCTCCTCATAAGATTTGTTCTCCAGCCCCTTCACCAGCTTTGTTGCTCTTCTCTGGACTCGCTCCAGAGCCACAACATCCTTCTTGTGGTGAGGGGCCCAGAACTGAACACAGTACTCAAGGTGCGGTCTCACCAGTGCCAAGTACAGAGGGAGAATAACCTCCCTGGACCTGCTGGTTATGCCGTTCCTGATACAAGCCAAGATGCCACTGGCCGTCTTGGCCACCTGGGCCACTGCTGGCTCATGTTCAGTCGGTTGTCAACCAACACCCCCAGGTCCTTCTCCTCCAGGCAGCTTTCCAGCCAGGTTTCTCCTAGTCTGTACCTCTGCTTAGGGTTGTTGTGCCCCAAGTGCAGGACCCGGCATTTGGCCGTGTTAAACCTCATCCCATTGGTCTCAGCCCAGCAGTCCAGCCTGTTCAGATCCCTTTGCAGAGCCTCCCGACCCTCCAGCAGATCCACACTTCCACCCAGCTTGGTGTCATCTGCAAACTTGCTAAGGGAGCACTCGATGCCTTCATCCAGGTCGTTGATAAAGACATTGAACAGGACTGGACCCAGCACTGAGCCCTGGGGAACCCCACTTGTCACTGGCCTCCAGGCCAGAGGCCGACAGTTTCCGAAGCAGAATGCTGTGAGAAACTGTATCAAAGGCTTTACTAAAGTCCAGGAAGATACATCCACAGCATTTCCCTCGTCCAAGGGTTTAGTCACTTGGTCATAGAAGGTGATCAGATTACTCTGGCAAAAAACCTTAAGCAATGATTAAACACAATTTATCTCAGACTTATTAGATGTTGTCTCTTTTCTTATTTGTATTGTTCTTTAGCTCCTAGACAAAACAATGTAAGCTCTAAGATAATGGGTAAATGGGTAAGTGGTAAGTGGATTTAATAATAAGAAGTACCTGGAGAAAGGAAAAACATTGTATAACTCAGACATTACTTAATGAAACTAAAAGCCATATAATTCACATAAACCAAAGCTTACAACTCAGATGAGTTTTAAAAAAAAGGAAACAGGAAGAGAAAACTTGAAATACTGTTCTGAGGCAGTTAAGACACTTCTGTTGAAGAAAAAAACAGGCAGTACATAAAAACATAAACAGAGCAGATTCAGTGACTTATCATGCCTCTCTGAATATATTGATTAAAATCCCATAAGTTATTGGAAGAAATTTTCCAGGTGTGATGCTCATCAGATATTGCTCAAGTCAGGGATTAATAGCACAATGTGGTGAAATACTCATTTCTATCTGATAAAATATTCAGCTTCCTAGTGGTCAGTTGCCCCCACTACCTGTCCTAATGTGCTCAGCCATCCCATTGTGAGGGCTTCCACTCACTATTTCTATTTCCTAGTTTATCTAAACAGATTTGTCATCCCCTCTGTCACACAATCAACAACAGTAATTCCACATGGACTATGCCAGCTTC
Organism: Clamator glandarius; assembly: GCA_033459285.1. NCBI lineage: Eukaryota > Metazoa > Chordata > Aves > Cuculiformes > Cuculidae > Clamator > Clamator glandarius. The sequence goes on along the minus strand of JAUNZM010000449.1, from coordinate 831,311 downwards.
AAGCTTTAAGAGCCATAACTCTAGTCATATGCCTCAAAATAGTGCTTCTAATGTTAATATAATAGTAACAAGTTCACTTTAGAGACAAGTCACACAGTAGGCGAAAACAGTTCAGCAACTGGACTTGGTGTGATAGCTGCGTGCATCCAGCAACATCAGGTTGGTTGAACACTTTTGAGAGTAATTTCAGGAAATCAATGTCTGCTTTAGAGCACTTTAACTTCTTTAGCAGAGTCAGTTGGTAATATTACCTCATGCCCATGTTCAGAGAGCTTTCCACCTTCTTTAAATCAGTCTCATTGCACATACTTGCATGGTTCATACTGGGGGACTTTGAAGCAGAAGTTTCTACTTCAAGAAGTTTGTACACAGTCAATAAATTTGGTAACACTCCTGTTCCATTGCTTAACAAGTTTCAATCCTGACACTACTACTGCAAAGGCTGTACCTGTATAAGGATCTAGCCAATTGTCCCAGAGTTATAACTGGAACTGCCATGGATCTAATGAAATGCCAGAACTTATAAATAGGAATTTGTGTCTCATCAATAATTAAGTCCCCAAAATTTGCTTAATCCCTCACCAAAAATCTGATTTCACCCTGGTGTGAGAAGCAGTAATGCTGAAGCTTGCTTCTTGTATTCCAGGTAAGGCCACTGTATATTCACTTACACTCAGCACATATTGCTGAGCTTCCCAAAACACTCAGTTTTGCAGGGCATCTTATGTGTCAAGCAGCTTGTTTCATGTCCTGCCAAATCAGATGGAAAACTGAAACTCCCCAGGCAGATAGCTGTTTGTGCAAGACACTGAGCTGGAACCGAGACCTAAAGGTTGGGATTTATCTCATTGATTTGAGATTATCTGCAACATAGATTACAACTTCTGAGACAGTTGTCCTCAGCTCCCAGGTAGAGTGATTCAGCTGACCTATTTCTAGATACCTGCTTTAGGGTAAGATGTCTCAAGCTCCAGAAGAGTTATCTGTCTCTACACTGAGTCTAAAGGAAACACAAGGTGACTAAACCAGTGTGAGATGCTGACGTTATCAGATATTTTCTCCAGAAAGCCCTCTGAACTCAGCTCTTCTGCTCATTCCTGTTTAACAAAACACATCATGACAGGAACCACTATTTCATTACTTTTTCCCTTATTTCTAGAACAAATCATGTTTACATCCACTTACTCTTGCACTAAGCATAGTCATTTCTCTCAGGCTAAATCAGATCTCCAAAATAAATAGTAGTCTGTTCTATTTGTCTAAAGTATTCAGAGTTGCTTTCACGGAGCAGTATCTTTGACCATTACCACAGGTTTGTTGCTGTTGCTCATCTTCATCTCCTTTTCTAAGCAAATGCATAACACAGTAATAGGTAAAGAAAATACAAGTACCGTCTTCCTCCTGTCTCCAGTAAGGTAAACTATTATACATAGCCACACTGACAGGAAGACTCTGTCCTGAAAAAGGTACCTATCAAATTCACATCTCATATTTTAACCAGTTGCAGAATAACAGCCTGGCATAAATGGTCTCCACTATTCTACTGTTTATTCCAGCTATACGGTACAAGAGGAATCTAGTTAATATGCTGTTAATGATGTCATTAAAATTTGCCTGTGATGTTAAAGATGGTGGAATATTTTGATTGAAAAAGGGTGCAAAATTTTCAGGCTGAACACAAATAGCCACCTAAGACTAATACGTATGCTAATGTAATTATAGGTATTTTTCATTCATTCCCTTCTCTACAGCTTGTCAATGAGTAATAGCTATACTTTATTCAACAGATTTATAGTTACTGTGAGGGGCAGATGAACAGAGACTAGGAAGACAGCAGGCTGTTCTGCTTAGACTAGGAACACACAGACCCGGACCAGACATTCTGGGAGATCAAGTTAGTGTCTTGCAACTGAGGACAGTTATATGACATATAACCCCCCTATTGTACTGAAACATACTTGTCAGAATTTTTCTAGGCTGAAAAGAAAAGAAAATAAAGCTAAAGATAAAAGCCTCGGGAATTCGTCTGTTTCAGAAATTATCTCAATCTGTATTGGACACATAAGCCTAAAGAAAACAAGTGCCTCTTCTGTCCTGTAAGTCTGTTGCTCAAAGTAGTTATTTCAGTGTATATATTACCCAGCTGTCACTTTCTATCCCTATCTTGAAATGATTTAATCTCTTCTTAGAGATATTGGTAGAAGCAGACGTACAAAACACAATGCCAAGTTCCAGCACAAAATGACTGGATCATATGCTTGTGTCAGCAATACGAAATTTACTACGGGCCATAATTTTTAGTGATGGCAATTAATCACAGTGAGGGAAGTATATTTCAGTTTCAATGGCCATCATAGTGTCTGGTTTTGATTATTTTAGAGAAGCTTTAACATCAGGTGAGGGCCAGCAGCTCATAAATCTAGGGGAAAAATAAGTTATGTTCCCTTTGTGCAAAAATAGCATTTTTTTTCAAATACTGTTTCATATTCAGTTTATGCTATCAGTATTTTACAAGAGTTTATAAGCAAAATCCATTGTAGAAGACTGGGGGTTTTTTTAAAACTCACATAAATTATAGAAAATGGTAGTTAAGAAAAAGAGTACAAATATGTCAGTTAGGGTCTTGAATTTTACATGAATTTTAAAGATATCAAGTGAACATGAAAATTATTTAAAATGATAAAAATGAAAATGCAAAGCATTTCTGTTGAGATGAGGGAAACTGCACATTGAGGGCATGAACCACTTCTCATGCAAAAATTTCTCTAAATCTTACTCAAGACTATATTTTCCATACAAACAAAAGGCAGCAAAATAGAGTGGAAATCATAACCCAGATCTGGCCATGATATAATGAAACCTAAAAATTGGAGATCCCTGTAAGAAATAACAAGAATACAAATATAACAGTATAGGAACTGAACTGCAAAGCTATAATATATTGTCTCAGTAGAAGCCTAGGAATGACTTTATTTTTCACAAGGCTATGTAGCCATGTGATCCTTTTCTGTGAGATGCCTGTCCTTTTTACATATATTAATTAAGAATATAAAAGTGCAGTGATTTCTGTTTGAGATGCTAGTACTCTACTAAAATGTATTTAGGGAATACCTCAGGAAAACCATGCCTAAATACTATTTTATGAACAAATTCGTGTCCCAGACTTCCAGTCCTAAGAGTCCTGAAGCCATATGCAGTACTTTGGAGAACATCTAGTACCAAAAATGTCTGAACTATACCACTATACTTGGAAGAATGAGAAAAGTCACCACAACACAAGAATTACAACGTAAGAAGGAAGTTTTATAATTGGCTCTAACTTGTGGGTTAGATTTTAGATAATATGTTATTTTCAGTTTATAAATCAACAGCTAATTTTCTCATGAAAAAGGTGCCAGTACATGCCAGAATACTAATCTATCTAACTGAAAATTGTTATGCTGTTCTGAGCCTTTCTTGATAAAAAAATTAATTCTGGTTACACCATTTGCAAGTCATCAGTTAGACTGGCTTTGGTCCAGATCTTTAGCCTGATAATAGACTCCAAAACCTTGAGATCTTCTAAAAGGATGGAGTATGTGTGAAGTTGGACTATTTTTTATTTATTATGATTATTTAATTTGAAGATTTAATTCCAGCCCAATATTAAGAAAAACTGCCATTTTATATTTTTGATATTTTGTAAATTCAGCCTGTTTCATTTAACTTTGAATAGTGTGGAGGTTTTGTTTTCATTTAATTTTAGCTACTGTCAATTTCCATAATTCACAATACTGATCCAGAACATCAAAGGACCTAGCAGGGTACCACCTCCTACACCTACATGCCCAGTCAGCTTCAGCTCTAAGTAATTTACTATTGTTTCATTTATGGGAGTGGGAAAAAGCGTCCAATAAAGATGACCATTAAAAGAAGACAAGAAGTAACATGAAAGAAGGAAGAAAACAAGAAGTAAACAACTAAAATCAAGAGAAAAGATCTGATAATTGTGCAACAAAAATGATGGGTCTGAGGAAGAAAAGAGGGATTGGTTAGTCATTAGCAGCACAGTCTAAAGTAGAACAAACTCTGTAGATACCCAGCTTCTCCTCTGTGCCACTCCTCATTCCTAGTGAAATCTCATCAAATATCATCCCAGATAAAGAGCAGCTTCAGAGTCAAGCATGAGAATGTGATGAAAACCCAAGCAGTGGTAAATACAGACTCATCTACTGTGTCAATATGACACATTTCAGTAATATCTCACTGAACTCAAAGACATCATGCAGTTTATTTTCAGTTGCTAAATTAATATAGATACAAGAGCTACTTGTTTGGGTGGTGGTGGTATTGTTTTGGGTTTTATTTTCTTTTTAACTTGGTGAATTTTCCCAAACATTTTCAAGTTTGTATTCATTTTCTTATGGTTTTCCATGCATATGATACTTCATTATTGTCATTACAGAATGAAATACAGTCTAATATTGCCTTCATCGGAGGCAAGCTCAAGCAGTCCAATCAACCAGTCATTATGAAAGTTACCTTTTGTATCTTTAAATTACCTAGATTTCCCCATTTAAACAAATACAATGAAAAGAAAAGGCCATGTTTATCCAGTCTCAGGGCACAGGTCTTTGGACAAATCAAACTTAACTCAGACTGTTAGAAAGGTAAGTACTCTTCTGCAGTCACCAAGCCTAGATCAGATCAAGACAGTGTTCAACAACAATCTCTCCAAATGCTGTGCATGTTTCTATGGGTTTTAAGTGTTCCATTCTTCAAAAACAAGTATTGCTACTGTTATCTATTTTTAGCAGTTCCTGTTTTTTTCTTAAGTTCTTGATAAACTGTTTTGTCCTCTGGTCTGTGTTGGGCACATTGCCTCTGGCTCTGCAACAGTACTGGCAACTTGTTGCTAATGGGTATGTTATTTAGTGGATGCATTTAAGATTAAAGAAAAAAATCTTCCTCAGTCTTGTTATGTTTTCATAGACAAATGCACCTTTAAGGCTTGCAGATGAGCTAACTGTCTTTTAATAAACAGAGGAGGGATATTGTTTAGGTACCTGCTGAAATTCAAAGGAATTGGAGCTAGAAAGTGCTGGAATGTTTTGCAAGGAAAAAGACTGCATAACTGGTATGTGCACCTAATCAGCTCCTCCTCACATGGCTATGTGCTCCCACAACTGCAGGAGGACTACAGGAGTGAGAACACATGTTAATGCAGGTTTTGTTTCTGATGTCACTGGAGAACTATCAGCCATGTGATTTCTCTGGCAGTTCTTTGCAGCTCTATAAAGTTGGCATGAAAATCATGGCAAAGGCAAAAAGGCCCAGTTCAAATCAAAGTTGAAACTACATAAAACTGGGATAAACTTGTGCCAGATGATCTCCAGCTACTGTAAACAGATGTTGGTGTATTTAGTCCATGACTGGTGGTAAATTTACTCCATATTTTGACTGATGAAAATGAAATCATGACCTATCCTACAACAACTGCAGGTGAAAGTATCTTCTCCTTTCTGAAACATTCTTCTTTTTCTTTTTTTTCTTCATATTTTTGTCTGTGTTCATTAGTTGAGACCAGAAAGGTTAATGAAAACCACCAGGATATGATTAAGAAATTGTAAATGTTTACTGATACTAATTTGTAGTATATTTAAAGTAGCATTTTTTCATACATACAATACATACAATAGCTTGAGTTGGAAGGGACCTTAAAAGGTCATCTGGTTCCAACTCCACTGCCATGGGCAGGGACTTACCCCACTAGATCAGGCTGCCCAAGGACCCAACCAACCTGGCCTTGGAACACCTGCAGGGTGTTCATCCCCACATCTGTTTCCTTTACTTCCACACTTGTTTGTCCACTTCTCACTGAAATTACTACTCTCTACATACAGGCATAATACCTGCATAGAAAAACTCTTCCATAGCAAAACCTCTTTTCCTTGTAAAAATGTATTTTTGTACATGTCATTGTTTAGCCCTACATGGCTAAATTTTGGCAGCTAGGACTGTGCAGCTGAGCCTCCAAAATCCTTTCCCAACCCTGTCCCTGCAGGGAAGGGGAAATGAGAGAAAAAGGTGGATAGCAAACTAAAACTACAGCTTTGATGAAATTATGATGATGATAAAGTAATAAGAAATATAAAAATATATGATACCTCACCCCCACACCTCAATGACAATACATACCACAAATACTGTAGAGCATACATTAGGGAACAGGGCTACAGTTAGGAGGAAGATGGACTTAGAAACTGGATTCTAGAACACACAGATGTTGCATCAGGAATATGCAGACAGGCAAGGTCCTCACTGGAGCATTGACCATTGCAGAAGAGAGCATGACCCTTGTGATCTCTTGAATTTATTCCGAATATGATGTATATGGGATGGAATACTCTGTGAGTCGTTTTAGGGTCACTATTCGACCCTCCTCCCTGGTGCAGCCCCCTTCTGCCGGCTTGAGAATGGCCCTGGTTAAGTGTAAGCACTGGCCTTTTTGTATAACAATGCCTTGAGTTATTGCTTTGGGAAGAAAGCACTGTCTGAAAAACATGCAGCTAGTATTTAGAGAATAAAGGTGCTTAAAGCAACTGAGTTAGTCACAAAATCGACTCTATTTTAGCACAAACCACAACAACACAATACAGAAAAATGATACTGATATGCTATTATTACACATAGATCAGGAACTGAGATGAGTGCTCTGGCTGCAGTTCAGACAATAAATGGAGTCACAGCAGACCTGAAGTTATACAATCCCTTGGAGGCAATACAGTTCCCCTTATGGATCTGTGTTATGCAGTCTAGTGCATGAGGCTTCCTACCTATGGAGTAAATCCTTGAGGTTGATGCTCATGTCAAGTTATGACAGCTTAGAATATGAACATTTGATTCTCTAGGAAGTAGTGATTTTAATTCTATTAAGTCTTAAAGCAGAAGGATGGTGTGATACTAACAGTGTGACAGATTGCAGCTAAGAAAGACATTAACTTCTTGTTTTCCAACATACAACAACATTAGTAGGGAATATACACATTGTGTTAGTACAGTGGCAGAGGTGTTTAAATTTTCTTGATTGCAGTAATATGTTTAAAAAACTCCTCAGGAGTTTTCTTGGAGTAACATAAAAACTCCTCGCATCATGAAATTATTTCACTGGAAGATGCACTGCATGCCAGAGGGACCTGGACAAGCTGGAGAAGTGGGCCTGTGTAAATCTCACGAGGTTCAACAAGGCCAAGTGCAAGGTCCTACATCTGGGTCGGGGCAGTCTGGGAGGTGATGTGATTGAAAGCAGCCCTGCAGAGAAGGACTTGGTGGGGCTAATCGATGAGAAGCAAAACATGAGCCAGCAATGTGTGCTTGCAGCCCAGAAGGCCAACTATATCCTGGGGTGCATCAAAAGAAAAGTGGCAAACAGGTCAAGGGAAGTGATTCTGCCCATCTATTCCTTTCTCGTAAGACCTCACCTGGAGTACTGTGCCCAGTTCTGGAATCCTCAGTGTAAGAAGGATATTGAAATGTTGGAACAGGTCCAGAGGAGGGCTACAAAGATCAGAGGGCTGGAGCACCTTCCCTATGAGGACAGGCTGAGAGAGGTGGGCTTGTTCAGCCTGGAGAAGAGAAGGCTCTGAGGAGATCTTGTAGTGACCTCCCAGTACCTGAAGGGGCTACAAGAAAGCTGGGGAGGGATTGCTCACAAAGGCCTGTAGTAATAGGACTTGGGGGTATAAATTAGAGAGGGGAAGATTTAGACTAGGCGTTAGGAGGAAATTCTTCACCATGAGGGTGCTGAGGCACTGGCACAGGTTGTCCAGGGAAATAGTGGCTGCCCCATGCCTGGAAGTATTCAAGGCCAGATCAGATGGGGCCTTGAGCAGCCTGATCTAGTGGGAAGTGTCCCTGGCCATGGTGTGTGTGTGTGGGTAGGATTATATGAATTTTAATGTCCCCTCCAACTCAAACTATTCTATGATTCTCTGATTCTACAATTCACAGTAACGTGGCTACACCAGTGCTGGTGCAGTGTTTGTTTCTAGATGCATGCAACTAGCAGTAGCGTTGCTGACTGCCTGAATGGTCTGAAGTACTAGTAGCAGATGGATTTCTGATTCATGATGTAAAGTGCACAAAGAAATATCAGTTTATATGATTTTAAAAGGCATCTTCAGGTTTTTGGTGGTGGAATGAAAATATAGTGGATCCTTGTTTAAGCTCCAAATCTGAAAAATATAAGTCTAAATGGACGTACTTGACCTGACTAAAAGCCTTTCATGAGAAGACGAAGATCTTTATTTCCATGATGGAGACAGCTTTGGTGTGTACAGTGAAGGCACTGCCTCATCTTTTACTATATTAAAAGGTAGGTAATTATGGAAAGTGATTCAATGCTTTCACAGGGAGAAGCCCAGAGATGCCCACAAGGAAATACTAAAGATGATATGCATCACTGACTCAGGACTACACCAGTGCACTTCCATGTACTTGGGCTTCAGTTCCCAGGAGCAAGAGGACAACTCCTCTGCAGAGTACCCTCAAGGTTAAATATTTTCATTAAAGAGAGGGAGAGATGTAGGTTTAGATCATTCCTGCTCACAGATTGGGATCCAGTGCTCCCATACCAACACCACTGAGGTAAATCCAGCCTATAGTTTCTTTATAAATACATCAAGAAACAACAAAAAGGCTAGCAAGATAATACATAAAAAATAGCCCAGAAATTAGGCCTAGAAGATTAAAATAAAAAATGAAAGTAAGTTGACTATACTGTGATTGTGACTTTGTGGCATACTGCATTTTAAACATTAAAAAATACCTATGAAATATGTAATATGCACTTTATTATTTCAATTAACATTCTTGTGTTGAATGTGTTGAAACCTGTAGCTAATCTAGCTATAAGACAACTCCAAAAACCACTGACCCAGAATAACAATAAAAATATAAAGATATCTTAACTAGGCATTCTGTTTGAAATAGTACATTGCCTGGGGATATTTAATTAATATAATTATCTCTAGTGGTAACCAAAAAAAAGTCAGACTAAAAGGAGGTGAAAACATTACCCTGCCAGCCTGAAGAAGAGTGTATGCACCCTGAAAATATGGAGCATTTGGTATTTATGTTGGTATACAATGGTCTGATTTTGTTCATGGTGCTGGAGTTCTGGAAGGCATGCATATAGATTTAATAAAAGCCAGAAAACTAAATCTACTTCAACATATTGTTAATGAAGTAGAATCTGAACTAGGAGATAAAAGAGTCTTTAATGGAAAATATGTTTCTGTGAATAATTTCTGCCTTTTGGAAACAGACTAAATTAAATCTCTCTTAGCAAGCAGCGTCCCATCAGTTATAAGCATGTGGGGACATAGAAGCAATCAATTAAAGATATTACTTTAAAGATGACAAGAGGAAGGAGAAGTTTCAATTCTCCAGTTAGCCTAGCTCACTCTTTATCATCTGTCGATGCGTTACAACTCCATGTTTGTCTTCTGAGTGGGATATTCTTGTGTAACTAATATCAAAACTGAATTGTCAAAGAAAAAAAAATTACTTCAGAATACCAACCAACATGCCATGGAAAATACAAAAAAGACAGTGCTGTTGAAAAACCAAACAGTATATGTCTAATGTTTTTCCAGCCTGGTCATATACAATTCCTGGACAAACAGGATTTCTAAAGCCTCTAACATGAGGTTTATTTTAATGCCCTGCTCACATCTGTAAAAAATACATTTGTGATCCGAAGTGTAAATTGTTTAAAATATCAAACTTCGATTTATCCTTTGAACTATTATACATTCTTGAGAAGGATTTTGTTCTCAGTTTAAAAACAACTCTTAACCTGCTAAATCAATGATGTACTGTATCTTCAGTGCTCTTTAATCTTTTGTGATCTGAACTAACAATTACATCCATTTCTGGAGTGTTGTTTTCCACAGGGATGGGCTCATTTTGATCATAAAGAAATTGCAAGGCTATGTAAATTGACCTGATTTGGTATTTGGATTATTTGACTGTAGATAAAATGGTAATCCTGCTTTGATAAAACATCTCTCCCTTGCATGAAGAATATTAAAGATACCCACCAGAAGCCACTGTTTAGCACATTTCCATGTGAAAGGTGATTCCAGAAGAGGTGTGAGATGGTGCTGTGCTGTACTTCACTTACAAAAATGGTCTGATTTTCTGGTATGTTTAGGCAGAGTTCAATACTCCAAACTTACTATCTAGTCTTTTGTTTTGTTTCAGGTGTTATATCAGCAATGCATGTCTCATTGACTTATGAAAGAAAGTATATTTCTAGTCTTATCACTGGATCTGCAGAAGGTGCAGACTCCTTTTGAATCTTTTTAATAATGACATCATCTTTCAATGAGGCTTTCAGGGAAGTATGAACTTGAGTTTTTAGCTTGACAGGTAATTAGTAATTTATTTTTTAAAAATAAAGGGAAACAAAACTTTCCAGAGATATTTTGATGTTCAGTGCTAGAACTTCCAGACATCATAGTCTGAAATAATAATATAAATCAAAATAGAGTGATGTTTCACAATTAGTATAAAAACTTTCCAATTTTTGGCGATAGGGATAAAATTTTATTTTTATCTCTATCAAAACAGACTTTTAATTATTGTCATTATCCAAAGACAAGTTAATTCAGTACCAATGCTAAACAACTCTACTGTGGATATGTTATGGTTCAGGAATTCTGATAGATTTTAGAGTCAATGGACAAGATGTTATTGTTCGGGAATTCTGATTGATTTTAGAGTCAATGGACAAGTTCCACTTTGTTTGGTATCTAATTTTGAAACGAGTATAATTATCTCTTCTGCTACTGGCCAGGTCTGAAGAGTGAGAGTGGTTGTTAATTCCAAAGGGGCTAAGAAGTCACTACATTTGCTTTATGGTGGAAACTAACTTACTGTCTTAGATAGCAAGTAACTATTTTAAGCCTGGAATTTTCAAATACATGCAATTTTTACACAATATTTTAGACTAGACCTAAATAGGTTGCCCATGTTATTCAGAGTTGTCCGTGGCCCTGACATCCAGCTTTAGTGCTGCTTTTACCCTTGCAGCTGATAAGAAAGAGAGGTTATCTCAGAGCTCTTTTAGTACTTTGCTGCCTTTTTTTCTCATAAACCATATTCACCAAATGATCCCTCTCTTTCAGTTCTACTGTTCCTCTGGTTATTTGAAGATTTACTATTAAATAAAAGTATTTCCAAAAGGAAGAGTTGGTAAACATACTTATGCTGAATCTAACACGTGCCTTCACAGTAAAGCTTGCATTAGCCAGAAGAGAAGTAGGCAGGGCTAGGGGCCCCATATATATATGCAAGAAAAATATACATTAATATTTGCTGCTGAACCAATAAATGCAGATTTTTTTTACTTGCACTAAGATTGAAAAATACAAAAACATGGGGTTCAAAGCTGTCATAGAGACACGAATATTGCACTGTCATTTTGTGGTGTTAGCAGTATTAGCAGTATTCCTTTTATGCACGTGCGGAGGATTCATACAACATATATGCAAATGAGCTTTCCTTTTTCCTATTTCTCATAGTAAGACAACAGTAAAATTTAATCTAAAAAATATACAGTAAAACTACAAAAACACTATATTAGTCTAAACTCTCTGATCAACTGATTAAGTCAGCATTTATCCTCTGTAAGTGATACAAAAAGATTAATCCCCATCAGTAGTGATTGTTTATGATTAGTTGAATATAAGACTTCTGTTCATGTCCTTGCCAAAAATGAATGATTTAATTGCAAGAGAAGGCATCAATAAGATGCGTAAGTGCTTCAAAAGTCATGCAGATCTTGAGTAATTGTTAAGATAACACGAACCAGGCTTAATAAGAAAATTTAAGTTACACTGAAGATGTTTCAAACCCTTGACACTATTGCAGCTGTGGGAAAACAGTGTTTATGGCTACAGGCAGACACATCTTTTAGTCTGTGTAATTCTTTTTAACATGATAGCATGCCTGACCTAGGCTAAAATATCAATACCATAGAAAAAGTTCACAATGACAGAAGGCAGCTATATGGAAATGGAAGAAAGAGAAATCAAGGCTATTTTTCATGTTTCCTGGGTCAGGTAGCAGACTACAAACATGTCAATGTACAGTTGTTATAGAAACTGTCAAGCTTATCTGTAAGTAAATTACTGAGTTTTACTTTTTTTTGGATAAATCCCAAGAGCCTCATTCTAACTCCTTATCCAGAATAAAGAGAATGCAGGTATCAACAAAATTCCTAGCTGTTATTTTGAAGGGATTTTGAGCAGATGATTAGATAATCTCAGCTGCCATTTTTTTAAGGATAAGTTTCAAGCTTCCATGAGCTTAAGAAAAATATTGAACATAAGATTCAAGAGTATTTTCAAGTAAAAAAAAAAAAAAAGCAAAAAAATCCCAAACCTCCAACAATCAAACTCCACACTCTGCTGTTTTTAAGCATTGGAGAGAAGTCCTGGGATTGGTCTCGGGACTTGGAGGACTTCAATAGCAAAATATTTGGGGTAAGCCATTACTTGGCACTGACTGCAAGTTAGGAGATGAAATAAAAGCAGGAAAATCTGACACAGAACTTGACCTTAATGCTGGATGTATGTTTGACAGCTGGAATACTTACATGGAAGTGGGTCTCAGCTGTAGGTCTGAATTAGATTTTACTGCCCCATTTGGAAACACTTCCATGAAAATCTAAAGAGGAGCTCCATTCCCTTGTCCTTCCTCCAGACTGATCTTATCTGGCCAGAGCTGTGCAAGCAGAGAACAGGCAGTGATTTGTTAATTGGAAACTGGATCTTCAGCACTCCTAAAAGAAACAAAGAGATCCTGTATATCGATGACTTTTTCTGTTGTTTACAGACTGTAAATCTGCTGGATGGGAAAGTGCAGGAGGCAGTTTTTGCTTGTTTGTTTTTGTTTTGGCTGAAGCTGAATAAAGAGTCTCTATGAATAAATCTGAAATTCTGAAAAGACAATGTCCTCTGTTGAACGTGTGGCTCCTGCTGAGTTATTGTCTAGCTGAGTGTCCCTGACTCAGATAGAAGGGCTTTCAGACCTCTCCACCTACATGAAAAAGTCTCAATACCTGCTAAGGCAAGAAAATCCGTTGGCAGCTTATCAAGAGCCAGAGGTCTACGTCTAATAGCAAAACAGAAAAGACAACCCAGCTCTCCTTTTCAACTGAGAGAGTCTCTGCTCTGAAAAGAGAAGCACCATAAGGCTGGGAAAAGCATCATGAGTCACCAAGGAGAAACTGAGAAACTGGCTGCATTGTAAGGCTCACCAGGAGGCCCATGTTAGAAAAGGGCTGAATAAAGCAGCACAGCTTTTCAGCTGACAAGACTTACACTAAAGAAGGAAACAGAACATTGGGATAGTTAAGCTGTTGTTCTGCTAGAAAATTTGGCCAGGGAAAGGATCTAGATCAGAAAAATTCTCAATTTTATCTTTCATTTGTTAAGGAAAATTCCTAAACCTGATCAGCCAGACCAAACAAGTAATGGTGCTCTTCTTAGTTGAGAAATTATTCTAGCAAAATCTTGGTTTTGATTTATCCACAATGTTTTTAAAAGTATCATAATATGATAAGGCTGTTGTCAGAACACTTAACTTAATCTAGGTCCTAAACTTCACTATTAATTCTTGTTCCCTTTTGTCCTTACACTTCAATTTGTTCAGTAAAATTCTGTATTTTAAGTCTATGTTTTGTCTCCATAGCTCCATTCTAAAACTGGAAAATAACTGCAAAGAAAAAGAAATGACACATAAATAGACTACCTAGATAGGCATTGTCATACATAAGAAGGACCAGACAGCAGGTGAGGAAAACATCTAAGAAATGCCAATGGCTCTTTTACCATTTTCCTTTGAGTACAAATGAAGAAATAGGACAGCTAATCTTGAGGTTAAAGCATGCACCAGACATGCTCCTGGACTGACATTAGGAGAGGAACACAATCAATTACTGTATTTGTTCAAAACTGTTTCTGTCTATGTTGTGTCTACTCTACAACAACAAATAGAATAGAGTACAATATATGACATGGACCCATATAAACACCGATGAACTTCACACCTAAAGCTCAACCTCAGCTTTTCCTTTGTATTCAATTTCATATGTTAAACCACAAAATCTAGATTGAAACTTGATCAAATTAATTTCAGGCTAAATTTAATAGAGTGTTAAGTTTCATGAAAAAAAACAGAAGTCAGAATTTAAGTGCTTAATATAAAGGAAAATCAATAAAACTCAGTGGAAAATGTGGGCATACATGTTCCGAAATGAAATATGAAGATTTTAGAATGTGAGTTTTGCTTGACTATAGTCAAGAAAGAAAAAATGACGGCTTCTTGTGATAAAGTAATTCAGGAAAGCAAAAACAGAAAATAGAACTAAAAAAAGCAATGTATAGCACAAAAAAATGGCAATTCTGGAACAGTGAAAATGCAAAAATGACATTAAGAGGCAGGTGTAAATGCTGGACATGGAGGGATAAAGAGTAGGTGAAATATTTAGGAAAAAGAAATTGTAGCAGTGACATTAGTGAATGGTTGGACTCGATGATCCAAGAGATCTTTTCCAGCCTGGTGATTCTATGATTCTGTGATCAGTACACTAAGCAGAAATCAAATAGAAAGGGCAGAACAGCTTATATTTCTTGCATGTATTTTGTATGCCTGACAGCAAGGTACAGAAAAGGACATAAAGTCCTTTCTAGCTCATTAAGGAGGATGATATGTTCAGCATAATCTTTGGAAGTAAATTTCTTAAAATTAAGAGGGCTTGCACTCAAGGATCCTAAAAGAGCTAGCCATGAATACCACACTAATATTATTTTTTAAAATATCTTACAAAACCACGGACACGTTGATAGCTAATGTGCAACTATTCACAACAGCAGGGAGATGACCTAAATACTTGTCACCTGATTAATCCAGGTGATGTAGGAGATAAGTTAATATGGAATGCAAGAGATAAAAGATGAAAGCATGGGAATATAATTATTAATTGTTAACATCGTGTTACGGAAAATAGATCTTGTCAAACGAAACTGCTTTTGTCAATTAGACTGCAGGTTTGAAGTCTAACACAGAGGAAACATTCTTGGACTTATAATAAGTTGTTTGATTTAGTACTGCACAACATTCCGGTTAAAAATAACAATATGCAATATTCTTAACATGCCAAATAAGCAGTTTAAGAAAGCTGACTAATAGACATCAAAGTAACTGTTGGTGAAAAACAATCATGGAATGGAGAGGATTTTGTTGACTATAAGGACTGTGGTTACCCAATGATAATCAAACTCTTTACTAATAATCTGGATGTAAATACAAATGTTTCTGCCAATGAAAGCACATTCACATAAAGATAGGTTCAGTGGTAGTAACGCTGAGCTACAACCCAGTAATGTTTTAGTCTACTTGCCAAAGTGCATTGCACTGTGTCACACCGAGACCACAAGTGTAACGAGTCTAGGAAATGAGATTAACAGCATATCAGTCAGAAGGCCTCATTCTGCAGTTATCCACCCTGACACTAGGCTGTCACCCTGCCAACTCTTCCCCACAGCAACTGGGAGTTGTGTCAAGGCACATCTCTCCTTTACTGCAACTTGACTTTTTCTGACAGGACGGGCTGTTGTAGGTAAGGTTGCTTTTCAGACTCACTTGTGGGCAAAATACCTAAAGGTCCACTATTCCTCCTCAGCTCAGTCTAAGAATTTTCATATATTGCTTTCACTTATAGCCCCAGACTGCTTTGAAAATCCAGAGGCTCAACACACAAAAAAATTATCTCAAATAGTAACAAGTTATTGTATGTTAACTGCCTATCTACTTTGAGCTACAGTCTGAACTTCAAGATATAGACATAGAACTATCCTATCTTCAGGATGATCTTAAGAACTGCAGTTAAGCAGTGTTAGACTTTCAGGGTACAGCATTTTTACTCCAAGACATCTAGCATCTTTTTATAGATGCCCTGAGATGGGGGATTGTACCTTTTATTTCTTGAAGAAAAGGTAGCACAGAAGGAAGAAAACAAGCCACATATGTTGTTCCTTAGAGGTCAATAAAAAGAAGGGCAAATGTACTTTTCCAGACCTTGCTCCTAGGCATCTTTTTCTGATTGGCTCCCTTATGCTTACAAGCCAGGCTACATCCTCTCCCACAGACCATGTCTCGTCACTGCAGAGAAAGGGTTTGACATTTGCGTTATGAACACAAGCCTTTGGCATGTATCTTGTCTAACTATTTGTAAAAACAAACTTTCTAACTACCAATTCTTTTAAAAATACAATGGCTCAGCTGAGCTAATGAGAATGATAACTTTGTTTTATTAAGCATATTTTAGAAAAAGCCGTAATTGTTGCCTGTGTCCTAAGGTTTGTGGGAAACTTTCTTGTGCATTGATACCGTATTACCTGATTTGTTTACAAACAGAAATGTAATCTTAGTAGGTGAAATCTATTTCTTTATTTCCTTCAGGTTAATCTCCTTATCTCAATCTGAATCTATATTAACTATATTTACAATACAAAATATTTATCCATTTGTTCTACCTTCTGTTCTGCATCAGTCAGACTAATGGTTATTACAGCAGGACTGGACAGCTGCATCTGAACATACTGCCTCAGGAATCTGTCTGTTTCTTTTAAATGAAATAAAGGCAGCAAGGGATAAAACTGAAAGTGGAGGCAGTAAATCACTGCTTTTATGATAGCAAATGCTTGCCAAAACTCTTATTCAATGGCTAATTGGTTTCCTTTATATACAATGCCCTAAAATTTCAACAATTTTAAAAAATATGTTTCTGCTAATCCTCATAGCAGTAAATAATAAAACTTCTAAATCTGTTTACAAAACCCCCATATACCATTGCATATTTCAATCAGCTATTAGTCAAATTGATTATAACAAAGAAATTTCAAGTATAATATATTTTATATAAGCTGCCTCCTCTCTGGGAAGAAACCTGGATAAAATATTTACTTAACTGCCTTTCAACAAGAAGAGAGAGAAAGCAATACAAACAAGTGAAAGAAAAGCCACTTTTTGTGCTTCAAGCATTCTGTCTCTCACACTATAGTCTTAAGACATGCTAACTGGAGACATTCACAAGTTTTAAAAAAAAACTAATAGGAAAAAACTAAAAGGGACTAAAAGGAAAAAATACAGTTTTTCCTGCTCCCAGTTATGTGTCACTTTTGTCAACATTTCAGACTTTTCAAGATAATTTCTGTGTAAGGTACTATTTTGTTTGGGGAATGGAACGTACTATTGTGTTGCAGAGGAAGTTCTAAAAATCATAGGGAAGAATTTTACTTGATAACTACCTTATTGCTATCACTTCTCATGGAGGATATCAAGATCATCGGTCTGCCTTATTCTGCATGGAAGCAACTACTGTTGATAGGGTGATTGTGGAATCCAGTCCTGAAGGTGATGGCTCCCACAGCTTAGAATCTTTCCCTAGGCCGCACCATCCTCAGAAAATGATAAAAACATCCTCCACTGAGAAGAAGAGGAGGGTGATTGTTGAAGGGGACTCCCTCCTAAAAGGAATGGAGGGACCCATTTGCAGACTGGACCCGCTCCACAGAGTGGTCTGCTGCTTACTGGGTGCATCAGTGAAGGAGGCAGCTAGAAAACTTCCTTCCCTGATCCACGAGACAGACTACTGTCCTCTGATAGTAATCCAAACTGGTAATGATGATTTAGTAAGACCAAAGGCATCAAAAAAGACTTCAGGGCCATTAGGAAAATGATGGAAGGCTCTGGGGCACAAATAGTATTCTGCTCCATCCCAAGGCTGGAAGTCAGGAAGAAGAACTCTATTAATGCCTGGCTCTGAGCCTGGTGTAAGGAAAGGGGCTTTGGCTTCTTTGATCATGGGGTGGCTCACACACCCTCAAACTTTGTTGCTAAGGATGGGACACGTGTGTATTCCAGGGGGGCTAAAGCCCTTGCTAAAAACCTAGCTAAGCTCATAAATCGAGCTTTAAACTAGATGTGAAGGGGGAGGGGATTAAGACCAGTCTAGACAGGAGGGAGCCTGGACGTAGGGCATTGGTGATTCAGAGAGGGTGTGCTGGTGAGCACCACCAATACAGCACCACACAGAAAGTGGGGGAGAATACACCTGGGGGTGGTAAGGGAGATACGGGTGCTCTGGTGCTAGCTACTCCAGTTACCAGGCAATTGGGAATGAACTCTGTTCCCTCTAAGAGGGCTGAAGGCTCGGCAGCTCAGCTGAAGTGCATTTACACCAATGCAGACAGCATGGGTAATAAGAAGGAAGAGCTGGAAGCTGTTATAGGGCAAGAAGCCTATGATGTTGTTGCCATCATGGAAATGTGGTGGGATGACTCATATAACTGGAGTGCAGATATGGTGGGGTATAAACTCTTGAGGTGGGATAGGAAGGGAAGGAGAGGAGGCAGGGTAGCCCTCTTTGTAAGGGAGGACTTGGACACTGTTGAGATGGATTGAGGCAATGAGGAGATTGAGTGCCTGTGGGTTAAAATCAGAGGAGTCCATAAGAAGGTAGATTTTGTGATGGGAGTCTGTTACAGACCACCCAGCCAAGGAGAAGCAGCTGACGAGCTCTTCTATAAACAGGTGGGGTTAATCTCTAGTTCAATGCCTCTTGTTCTTGTGGGAGACTTCAATCTTCCTGATATCTGCTGGAAGTACAATAGAGCAGAAAGTAAGCAGTCTGGGAGGTTCCTGGAGTGCGTGGAAGACAACTGCTTTGCACAGCTGGTGAATGAACCAACAAGGGAAGGTGCCCTCCTGGACCTGCTGTTTGTGAACAGAGAAGGCCTTGTGGGGAATGTGGCAGTAGGAGGATGCCTAGGACTAAACGATCGTGAGATGATAGGGTTTTCTGTTCTAGCTGAAGTGAAAAGGGTGGTTAGCAGGACAATAGCATTAAATTTCCAGAGGGCAGACTTTGAACTCTTCAGAAGGCTGGTTGGCAAAGTCTCATGGGAGACAGTGCTTAAAGGCAAGGGAGCCCACGAGGGCTGGGAGCTCTTCAAAAAGGAGAGATCTGGGGTTGTTTAGCCTGGAGAAGAGGAGGCTGAGAGGAAACCCCATTGCTCTCTATAACTACCTGAAAGGAGGTTGTAGAGAGGAGGGTGCTGGCCTCTTTTCCCAAGTGACAGGGGACAGGACGAGAGGCAATGGTCACAAGCTCTGCCAGGGGAGATTTAGGCTGGACATTAGGAAAAAATTTTTCACAGAAAGGGTCCTTGGGCACTGGAACAGGCTACGCAGGGAAGTGGTTGATTCACCTTCCCTGGAGGTGTTTAAGGCACAGGTGGACGAGGTGCTAGGGGCATGGTTTAGTGTTTGATAGGAATGGTTGGACTCGATGATCCAGTGGGTCTCTTCCAACCTGGTTATTCTACAATTCTATGATTCTATGACTCATCTGCTATACAGCTCCCAGCATTACATCCTTCTTATGGTAATCAGACTACTATGTGGTAGCATGTATTTTCACTGAAACAAATAGAAAAGTTTTGATCGCAACAGTTTACCTATAGAGTCAAGTTATCACCTCCGGCTTGCCAGCATTTTGCACCATGTGTGAGATGATTCTAACCCTCATGAAGAAAATAGGCAAAGATACTAGAGAAGGGTTAGTAATGGGTATTGCAACCTAAGACTCAAATTACTCATTACAACAGGATCTATGTGGGTTTGTGGTTGCTGACTGTGTGTGGGCTGTTTGGCAGGGAAAATAGTTTTGAATTCTGGACAAGATCTTCTAGATGCTGTAAGGAGCTTACAGTCCAGGCTGAATTCCATTAGGAACGTAAGAGACATTTCCCCCACAGATAGAGGACACCCTGCTATGACTTACACAGATTAACACCATGGAGCACTAAACCACACTGTTACTGGCAAGAAAACAGTTTCTGGGCTGAAGAAAGTTTTCTCTCCCTCCTAGTGTTGATATTATTCTCATTTCCTTACAATTATTTGGTATTAATAGTGTAACGCTAGTGCTCACAATAAGTTAGAGAAGAGAAGGAAGGCACTGATGAAGAAAAACATATTAGATCCATACATGAGAGACCAATAAGGTCACACAAGGTTAAAACCAACAGATTTTTATTCTTTTAAGTAAAATTTGCTATGCGTTCATATTTCAAGTAATCTAGATGAGACCGAACACACTATGGAGAAAAAAAATAGCATGGATATTTGATATTAAAGATTTTTTTTGTGAAAGAAAATACTAGTTAGTAAGCACCCATGATTACAGCTATGAAGTCTGTAATGAATGATTCATTAACCTTATATGAGATATTTAGAAATGGAAACTTGTTCATGCAGACAAAGCTCAGAGACTGGAACTGTGTTTATGTAAGTCAGACTTTGAAATGAAATGCAATCTTCTAATACTCAGAGTAATTAGAGATTATAGTATCTTCCCAAGGAGGTTATAGATTCCACTTAATTGGAAATTCCAAAGCAAAATGAAGTAACTTCTGTTTCACAGTTGTAAGTTCTTGTCCATTATCAAATCAAACGTGAAAAAATAGATAATCTGTACATCAGTCTCTCAGAATACACACCTGCAGAACAAAATCTCTAGCAGATTGGCTCAGAATGGGAGAATCAGTAGCATTTTAGAATAATTAAATCTTCACATGAATCTTCTCAAAAATCTTTCAAAGTTTATAACTTCAGAAAAATAAAAAGGGCATTCATAAGGAAACAAATCAATAGTTACAAAACCTGTATTTTTAACATAGGAATGTAAAAATAATTCTATAACAGAAAGTTCTTATCATTGAAGATTTTCAGTGTACTTGTGACTCATACAATTATTCTATTATTTTACAATAAGTCTAGCTGTGTGCATCGAGGATCTCTTTGTCACAGTCTCTTAGGGATCAATACTGGGCCCCACACTGTCCAACATCTTTGTAAATCATCTGGATGATGGGATTGAAAGCAAGTCTGTTATAAAAAGATTGTTATAAGCAAGTCTGCTTATAACACCAAACTAAGCAGTGAGATGAACATGTCAGAAAGGAAAGCCATCTTACAGAGACATCTGGACAGGAGGGAAGAATGTGCTAGTAAGACTGTATGAAGTTTAACAAAGATGAACGTGAAGCCCTGCAGCTGGAATGCTGTAACCAAAGAGTTCAGTACAGGCTGGGGCCTGTGTAGCTGGGGGGCAGCCTTGCTGAAAGGAATCTAGGAGTCCTCATGTGTAACAAGAGGAACACTAGTCTGTGCACTATTGCAGCAAATCAGATCCTGGGCTGCATCTGTGGGGCATTACTGCCCAAGACAGAGATGCAATCTTCCCACCTTACTTGGCATTTGTCAGATTGCACCTGGAGTACAGTGCCCAGATCTAGTCTCCGTATTTCAAGATGCAGACTGACTGGAGAGGGTCCAAAGAAAGCTCCAAAGACAATGAAAGAGCTGGAGAACCTGCCCTATCATGAAAGACTGAATGAGTTCTTTCTTTTCTCTCTGGAGAAGAGAAGGTGCAGTGGGGATCTAATCACTATATTCCAGTGCTTAAAAGATGGTGACAAAGTGGATATGGACTCTTTCTTCACAAACAACCACATGGAGAAGACCAAGCACAACAGGTACAAGTTGCACATGGAGAGACTTCATCTCAGCATAGGAAAGACATTTTTCACAGTAAGATCATTCATTGAAACAACCTTCCCAATCAGGAAGAATGTCCATCTCTAGAAGTTGTCAAAATATGATTGGACAGGGTGCTAGATAATGTCACCTATGCTCCCCTTCCCACGAAATACTTGGATCAGATGATCTTCTGAGGTCCTGTCCAACCTGTGCCATTCTATGATTCTATTTGTCAAGACGTAATGGACAAGAATAAAGGCAGAATTTTGTTTCTGTTTCTGCCATGAGGCTGATGCTAGAGCATGACACAGCCTTGTGTCCACATTACAAGACCTGAAAAACCTGTGGGAGAGATCTACCAAAATTATTTGAGCTGAAGATGTTACCTCATAATGTATGTGTGTGTGAATACTGAAAAATCATTTCTATTTGAGAAAAAAATGTCCTGATTACAGCAAGCAGACAGTTTCATTAGTAACAGGTTACACTAGTATCAACCAGATAGTGAAGGGTAGAGAAAAAACAGTTCAGCTATAACTGCCAGCCAAAATATTTAACCACAAATGTTTTGCTGCTGCAAGTAGTCAGTCACTTGCACAGTTATTCTACCTTCTTGCCAGCATCCAAATCAGGACTGGATACATTTCTAGTGGACATGTATTACTAAGAGTAATACCAAGGATGAGTGGAATGTATTGGCACCTGCAGTGTAGAACAGATAACCTGTTTGTGTGTGCTGGTATAACACTGCAATAGGTCTGTTACATCTCTTAAGACAAGACCAATTCTAGTTCCCATCATTCCCTGCATTTGACCATACATTTTATGTCTACATGATCTGTCAAAAAGCTATTCCTTACTTAAGGAAGTAGCTAATATATATAACCAGGAAAATAGTCTAAAATGTAATCTTCATGCTCAACTCTTAACCTTTTTGAAAACTACAGTGAGAAAACACTAGCTAGAAAGGTTAATTATTGGAGACTTACAACATGGTTGTTTAGATTCTTGTGCACATATTTGATGGACAATATGAGCAGGGGCACTTGATTAACATCTTTTGCAATCTTAAATAAAAACACTTTTGAAGTTTCACATCAGTTCCCTGCTTCACCTATTAAATAAGAAGCTTTTTACCTGCCCACTAGCAGATGCTAAGTAAAAAATATGTTGTCACTCCCGATTCTGTACTGAATAATTATATAGAAGCATACGGTAAATAGCAAGCTAAAGCATGGTCAAGTCTCTGATTTTACAAACTAGTCCTCCCAAGTTAAGAAGGAACAACTCACCATTAAGGAACGGCAAAATGAAAGGATAACATCTTTATTAAGAGTCTTGACATTTGATGTTGTCCCTCCTCCATGCCCTGGATAATTTATCACTAAATGAACTCCTTTTGGAAATCTAGCATTTTTGCAAGTAAAACCCAGCTTATATACAAGTGTATGGAATTCCAAGTTATGGAGGAATAAAATTATTTACTTTCTGGCCAATGGAAATACATATAATTAAATCATACTCCTCCAATTCAATGCTGCATTGGAATCTATAAACTACCTGAACTGCATGTTCTTTTCCTATGAAATGCAGAGCAAGCAGCGTGAGTTATCGCAGTGTTAGTACTCTACTTGTTGAGGTAGTCATGGGCCCATCTGGTCATGCCACATAACTTTTCTTCATGCAATGGCTGTTGCAGGTTGAATCAAATTGTTTTGTCAACAGGGTGTCTAGAAACCTTTTATTAAAGGGCTGAAGTTAGCGTGGAAATATATTGCAACATCTAAATTACTTTACTATTTCCTCTTCTTTTATTGTGGTCTTGCATCAATGTTTTCTTCAATAGATTGGCTTCTTGGATGAAACATTTCTCTTGTTTAGTCTGTTTAGCTAAAGAATCACTCAGTTCTCTCAATATACGCACTTCAGCTATGTTGGTCACTCTGCTTTTCCATCTGAGAAAGTATCAGTAGTGTCACTTGAAAAGATGCAAGATGGTATATAAAATAAATATTGTTAATGTGCTTTTTTTTTTTACCTTAGGTTAGCAGCTATGAAGCATATTTGCTGTCTGCTGTAGCATCAGTGTTTCCATTTAATAAGGATGCAGTACCTGGTCATTTCCAGCTGTAGAGATGTACTCATTTAGATAATCAATAAACGCAACAGCCAGATAAGTCTGAGTCAAGGTCTAAGCATCCTTCAAGAGAAATCTATTTGAAATGAAGCACTTAAATGGCCGCTCTGGCCTTTCCGATTACATGAGATGAAAGATTTCTTTTCTGCCTCAGAATTATCTTATCGTTCTGTGGATTTCTCATCAGCTTTCCTGGCCTTTTGATACGGAGACCACAGTAATAGCATTCTCACAGCCTATTCTGTCTTGAGCTTGAAAATGGATTGCCTTACAATTTTAAGCAAGAACTTACTATCTCGAATTACATATTTAGCCAGCTGAATTATTCTGACTCTCTGAAGCAGTCACAGACAGAGACAAACACATTGGTCTGATATTTTACAGAACTTTGCAATGAAGCTCTCTACTCTTTTCCTCAAGAAGTTCCATTAGAGAAACTATAGGCAAAGAATGTACCAATTTTGAAATATTAAGCACTATCTAAGCACCTAGAAGGACAGAATTATACCAAGGCCCTAAACCTTATACTTTCTCTTGATTTCTTGTTGGTTTTGGGTTTTTTTCCCTTTTTTGTTTTTTTGGGGGGGTTTTTTGTGTGGTTTTTTTTCTTTTTTCTTTTCTTTTTTTTTCAACATAATATATTGATTGTGCTTGCAAATTGAGCATACACTCCTGATTACAGTTTTGCACGTTTCTCTAACATAACGTTGTTTGTTAAAAGCAGATGTTGAGGGGTGTATTGGGAAACCTTGCCATATGTATTGCCACTGAACAAAGTACCAGAAAACATGCTGGATATCACATTCAGGAAACCCAACATAGATCTTTGAGGAAAGGAAAAATATTCAGACCCATTTAGATGGCTTTCAACTTACATTTGCGACAATAATACTATCAGCGGAAAGCACCAAGTTCTGATGCCTGTTGACGATGTCACCGCTGAGCTCCATCAGTGAGATAATACAAAAGAAAGAGATATAAGCACGGTTTGTAAAGATTTCTAAAAGACTCACTTGAGGTCCCTTTTTTCCTGGAAGTGTAAATACTATCAGCATATGAAGTAATCCAGGAGTGAAATCCTGATTCCACTGTCAACTGCATGGGTTTTGTCACTTTATTCAATGTATTGGGGCAGGATTTTCATTCTGGAATAAATGGAAAGAGACATAAGGGAAGAAACAGAAAGAAGAAAAAGTTTAAACACTTTTCAAAAATGTTTTTCAAGCTTGTCTAAAGCTCCACGCCTGCTCTTTAGCTTCAATTAAATAAAGCAGATATGCTTCAATATAAGGCATATATATGAGCTTTCTTAAATATCCACGGATTTCACAAGGACTTCATTTTCTTTAGCGGTTTTCCCATAGCTGAGCTAATTTATTGTACCACCCATGCTCCTTACCTGTCTGAAGTCTCTCATGAGAGCTGCCCCACCTACCTGTGCAGTCCCATCCATCCTAAATTCTACTGTAAACCCATAGGAAATCTGACCAGAAACGGCCAAAAACTGGCTTGAATGCAGCAGACATTTGGTACTGATGGAAAGAGGCAGTTTCAGTATGTATCATTTTAAGCTTTTTTATAAACTCCCATAGAATTTAAGCATCTTTTAAAAGGCAATGCACTCTTGACAGCTCTCTAGTCCCCAGACTGTTCCTTAGAATTAATTTCTTTCCCTCTGGAAGAATAATAAAATCCACTATGTTTCCTGATAAGCAGGATTTCTGTGATTTTCAGTCGCATTTCAACAAATCATTGTTTCTAGTAACTCGATCACAGTGATTATAAATTTATCTCCTCATACAACCAAGTTTAAGAAGGTGACCCATCTCTTGTCCCCTAATTGTACTAAAGCATGTTCTAAGAATTATAGTTGGGTATTATTTTTTCGAATTAAACTTTTATTAAGATGTGTATAAAATCACGTCTAGAAAGATTTGCTTATCCACAATAGCACTGAGCTTTCATGGGTTGGTATAAGTCCTCTACAAAGCTATAAGCTAAACATATAAATGGCACGAAGCTCACAAAAAAGGAAGCATAACTAGATGTGATACAGGAAGAATGCCATCTCAGATAAAATAAGTAGGGCACTTGTTTGTAGAAAGAAAACTCACTAAGGCTAATGTTACTATCTACACCTTCATTGGTGCATAAAATTATGTTGAGAAATAGAAAGCTTAAAAACTGAGAGTTGAGGTACTAGAAGGCAGTACTTTCTGGAATTTTTCATACTGGCTTTATGTTGTGCCAATGACAGCACTGACTTCATGAAAGCAGAACTGGATCACTGAATACTGAATGTTCCTAAAAATTCCAATTAGTTTAAGCCTGTTTAGCAGTAAAATCAAAACCAGAAGACACGTTGAAAATGAACAATGTACCCTATTTGCTAAAAGTTCTTTCTAGGTATTTTCCAAATATATCCAGAACTTGGAAGGGTTTTGATGCACTAAAACGCAGTCAGTCAATCGTGCATTAACCCAGGACAGTTTGCTATTGCTTTTTAAGCTTTACCTACTTTTATTTCACTATTCTTTTTCTAGCTTATTTAACTTATTATTCCTTTCCATTTTACTTGGATTTATAAACCAGAGTCGAAGGAATATCTCTGCTTCCAAAGGCAAAGCTCAATATTAAATTATACACCATAAAGATTATACATCTTTCTATACATGAATGGTATTTGATCTGAGCTGACTTTGTTTTGCAGATCTGCAGAGTTTTATTCTCTGGGCCTCTGGTGCTTCTCTCTCCGTCATGTTACTGCTGTATTTTAAACATATAAGAGTATATAAAGACAAAATAGTGATTTTCCACAGAATAGCTACAATCATTAAAATTTTACAAAGCTAAGCGCTAATTATGTGTATCAAAATTGTGATTGTGCTTCAGATTTGAAATTCTACAGTGGCTGAGCATACTAGTGCACTGGGGAAAATCTAAAAGGTTAATTGAAACACCAGAACAACATCAAAGAGTTACTAGCCCCCTCAGAACTCCAACTCAGTGCCATGATGTGCCATGCACAACTCAAAAAGCATTCTATGACATTCTTTTTAGTCATCTTTTGTGAGAAATGTCATTTGTCTAATGTGCTACTTATCACATTCGGTAAAGAACTCAAAATGTGTACAGGTACTGGATGACGTGTTCCAGCAAAAACCCATCACAGTCTTTTTTCATGTTGCAGTACTGAGGAAATGAAATCCTGGCTTTGATATCATTAAAATTAGAATTCTGATTTATATTCTGGTTTTCCAGTATTTAAATATTTAAAATATTTTTAGATTACTTATTATTGCAGATACTTCAGTTATTTACATTTCTGATGTTATTTTTATTAGACAGTGTAGCTTTCATTGGACATATTACTTTCTAAAGGCATAAATTATATCACTGTTATAGTATCTTGGATTCTGAAATCCATTTCTTGTCCTAGTGCACCAGAAGTGGAATTCATAAACCTTGTGAGTATGCTAGAAATTCTCATTAGAATATGCAGGGGGCAGAGGTCCTTGAACTAAGCAACTGATTCAGAAGATTTGAATGCTAAACATATGTATCACTCATTGTTTTTAAATTTAGAGTTGTTATATTCAAGCAAATGATTCTGGTGGAGCAACTACTTGGTTTTTTAGGTTTTTTGGGTTTGGTTGTTTTTTTTTAACTTATCTGTATCTATACTTAAGCTACCTGGGGCAAGTGGTAAATACTTAAGAAAACTTAATGAAGACAATCTGGCCAGGTCAAGGGATCAGAAATATTCTAAATGGGGGAAGTGTAGTGGTAGTGAACCAAAACTTTTTATCATCTGTGTGCTCTTTCATGGCCTTTATAGAGTCAGTTGGCTCTCCCTGTCTTCTTTTGTGCATCCCAGAACCACAGCTGGCAGAAAATCATATTGTTTTGTTGGGAAAGAACAGGTCTGAACACTGAGCAATCAGAAGTGCAGCATATGGAGCAATCCTAGGAAGGCTGTGCTAAGCAAGGCTTTTCCTTTGAGCTCCATGTTGTACTGTCTTCTTTTTTTTATTTTAATTACCCATATCACATCTGTTTAACTTAAGATGGTAAGTTCCTTGAAGCTTTAACCTCTTCTAATCATAAAGCGTAAGACACTCTGTAAATTCAAGGATGTACTATCAAAAGTAACTACTTTGGTCACTTAGTTATACTTTCTGGTTTAGTTCAAAAAGTTTAGCTGGGAGTGGCAGGAAAGCATTATCAGGTGTGATGAGCATCTCACAGTAACCAATGTGAGGACAGAAGCGGAACAGCCGTGTGGGGTTAAAGATACATATTAGACTGCACAACACATATCTATCAGCAAGAAAAATGAGATGCAGATGGAAAAACTGCCTTTCCAATCAAGAACTCATGGAAGTAGTAACAAAATCATGCAGCAGTTTGAAATTTTCTAAGGCTGTCTTATTTAATAAAAATAGATCTAGTAAAAGTTATGGAAGGAATCTTTTGAAAACAAAAGCCTATCGTGATGACCATTTGGATTTGTCCAGTTTTTTATTTTCAGCAGGATAAACAGTTTGTCATAAAGAATTCCTTTGTCATAGTGTAAAGATTCAGGACTAGTCTTAATCAAGGCAGGAAAGAATACGCACTACCCCCAGGGAGTTAAGTGCATAGTACTAGTGACAGGCAGCAGGAAGCTCAAAGATTAGGTTTCAGTGACACTAAACTCACATCCTCTAAGGGTTTCAAAGTGGGTAGGAGTGCCTGTAGTCTCAGTCTTAATCATGGGTAAGTGCCTTATGAACAAAAGCGTTCATTGTCAACCTTCCCTGATATACAGTGCCACACTGCCATGAGCCATGGGTAGAAAGCCAAGTGCTTGGAGCACATTCTGCAAGCAAAGGCTTGCAAGACCTAGTACACTTCTTAGAAATTGAGGTCTAAATATCAACCAACACATCCAAAACCTCATGATATTAGAAGTCATTATAAATACAGTAAATGCTACCCTCTAATTCTTCCTTTCATGTAAAGCTATTTTTCTGCCTTCAGAGATGAGAAAGAAAGGTCTGCAGTAAGGAGAGAACTCTGGCTCACTGAAAGTGGACAAGATGAGGGTTGGATGGGGCTACTTATTAAACATAAGATAATAACATCTAGCTGCAGACCTGATTAGCACTCTAAGAATATTGGTAATCTGAGTGGCTTAATGTGATTTCACAGTACAAAAATGTAAAATACTCCTAGGATTAGGGGCTAGGATTTTTGGTGTCTTAATTTCCTTTTTTGTTTGTTTTTCTTTTTTCCCTTTTTGTCTTGTAAATAGTTGGATAAGAAGACACCCACAAACAGTATCACACAGTTAAATTCCATATTTTTTGTATAATGGAACTTCAATGAAGAAATACAAGCAAAGTACATAAAACTTTCTTAAGGGTAAAAGTTTATTATTTTTAATGCTCTCCGTGGAATAATCGTGTTGAGTCATCTTCATTATAGCACAACAGAACATTATTTCAGACCTAAACTAATTATTGTTATGAGTCAGTTCATCAATTGTTTTAGCTCTAAAGTGATGTTCCAGCATTGTCATGTAATGCAGTAGGCTTAACTAGCTGCTGACTTGGGCAGAATGGTTAAACAAGAAAAGAAATGCAGCTTATGTATATTTCTTCTGAATAAGAGCAAATACCAGAGCTATTTGATTCCCAGCTTCATGTCACACCTAAGTATCATAGTTCAGTTAAACACTTCTTTCTCAAGTAAAACAGGATCTCCTGGCTACAAGCAGGACCCAGGATTAAAATGAAAAATATGGTTCCTCCCAAAACGAATTTGCATATTTCCACTAGCTATCTCAAATAACCCTCTGGAAAACTTCAAAAATAAGTTTTGGGAAATAACAGATTCTAAGCAAAAAAGCAGTACATAGCATCTTCTCATTGACTTTTAGCTGCATCCAGCAAACTTAAACAGGAAGGGTAACTGAGGGTTACAGACCCAGGATTAAAACCAAGTACAGATCAGAGTCTTTTCAGGTATTAAAAAACAAAGCCTAATTTGCAAGAGTGCTCCAAGACAGGAAAAGAACTCTCCATCTCAGTTCCCTTGAAATGTGGCCTTTTTACCTCAAAAAAACCCCATGAGATTCTGACTACAGTATGTTCCTCAAATGCAGCACAACTATCAAATCACTAATTGCATTTATTATAGCTGTTTCTAACATTTTATAATATTTTAGTGAAACCATAAATTTGCTAAGAACACTTCTTGAAGAGGGGAGCAAAGACATGGGCCTTTCCTACGACATATCTGAGGCAACAACAATAAAAGGATGTGAGAAAGAAGACTGCATGCAAGGGGTCAATGTAAAGGAAAATATTAAAAAGCTAGGAGTTCCCAAATAATACACTCCTGAAAAAAAATTCAAATAGCCTTCTGATTAAGTATTTTTGTTTTCTACCTTTAAAATTGTACCTTTCTTCAAGGTGGACTACAGAGATCTCTGAGCTGTCCCCACCTGTGATTTTCATTGCAGATGGCTAAATTTAGGCAATTTCATACATAACAGTTTGCACTTGCCAAACCTTTCAAGACAATATTCAGCAAAAGCAGCTGAAACTCAGTGTTCGTTCACAACTATACTTCCCACTCCTAATAAACCAGTAAGATTATCTTTGCAACATAATTTCAGTCATCTGATTTTTTGCTTTGATATCAGGCAGATCCCATGCTCTTTGGTCTCTTTTGCATTTACTTTAAAATAGAATGTTTCAAGTTTTTTCCTCGTGAGCAAATTCCACTCCTTACCTGCAAATCTCCACATATTGGGGTGTGTCTCCAGGTGAGGCTAAGTTAAGAAAGGAATTTGCTAGAGCCCCAGGGCAACAGGGTTGATGAAACAGAAGAGTGTTTCTTTAGCTGAGATCAGAGCACCACTCTCTGGACAAATATTTACAGCATCTTCTTACTGCCACGTGGTAGTTATTCCTGTGCAATTGTTCTTTAATATTGTATCATTTCCAGAATCATAGAAGAAGGGGTGTCAAATCTTCAGTTATCTGCCAAATCTGCTTCCTTTGTGCAGAAATAATCTCAAGGCAGAGATCAGTAGGACTGGTAGAAACCACTGACTTCTACAGGCTGAGTTTCTCTGGCTGTTTAGAGCTACGAGAACAATTGTATCTTCTGAAAGGCTTGGCAGTTAGGGTGCTTTTCCCTGTCACTCTTCGAGAATGATGAGTTCTCCTTAGTGGAATAAAAATATTTTCCTTTCATAGTCCAGTCCTAGACTATATTAAAACCAGATCTCCAACCATAGGTGTTGAATAGTATACTTTTGATGTTTTCCTACATGAACACATTTACTGCTGAAATGTCTAAAAAAACCACCATGGTTGATTTCTCCAACAGTACTACTAGTGTCACTTCTATGACCTAAGATGAGAAAATTAGACAAAATAACAGTGACTAAAATGGCACAGAGTAGAATGGAAATCAATTCAGAACTCAAGCTTTCTGCAGAATGAGATTTCTGCAGCACAGGGTAAAGAAATTGAATTATTTGTGCATTGAGGGCAGTGGTACAGCAAGCATTCCCATGAGTACCATAGCATTGTTTTCAAGGATGAAAAACATGTCAGTGTGATGATATTATATGGGTAGCAATGTACTACAGCTTCATGAAGAAGACTGACTATGAAACACAAAAGATGACATGAAAACAGGAGAGTCAATAAGTGCACCGTGATAGAGATTGTAGGTGATACAGAGTGATTTGGGCACAAAAGAAGATAACAGACCAGTTATTTAGTCCCTCAAAAGTCATGTAATCTCATTACAGTCAGGGGAAGTATAAAAGTTCTCCTGTGATGACTTCACCCAGGAGGCAAGACAGATTGTATGATACAAAACCTTGAAGACAAAACAATGAAGTTAAAGTTGATATATAGTTCAATAGATGGACAGCCAACAAAGTCTGCTGGAAGTGGCATGTGCAAGCAAGAAGTGAAAAACTGTCTCTTTCTCATGGGACATGATCAATATAACTCCAATCTAAGACATGCCTTTGCCGAGTAAGCAGTAAGAAACAGTGCTGTAAGTGCTGTGCATCGATGGTAGACAAGTAATATGAGGGATGTTTTGCATATGGCATAGCAGGCAGCAATACTGAAGAGATATAATTTCATTTTCTCTTTTCTTGTGAACAAGAAGCATGATAAAATGTCTTATAACCCAAGCAACATTAACGTGTGTCCAGTGGGCCAACTAACATGTTCCAGCTGTCTGTGGGTACCATCTCTAAACCCTGCCCTGCCTTCAAGATTTTGGAAGTTGCTCTGTAGTAAGCTACTGTCTAAAACCATGTCTCACATAATTTCTTAATTCCTCTCTGCTTTCAGAAATTGTATTATGCTGTATAAGGATGGCTAAATTAAATTTACTAGTTACAAAGGTTAGATGAAATATCTTTTTTAAAGGCCATGATAACTTGTCCTAATATACCTATAGCGTAGGTGGAAGATGTTTTACTCAAGAATTTAAAAATTTATAGATTAGTTTTATGGGGAAACTATTGAAGTCTGCCTAAGAAAAACACAAGTTGACTAGTGCCAAACTGCTATTGAGTATGTAAGTAAACAACAAAGGAAAAGCCATTTCCCTCTGAAGATTAAAGAAAGAGGATATGAACAAGGGACCTAAAATAACAAAATGGTATTGAAATAGAGGTTTCTTTGTTAGAGTTTTCAAAATTATTTTCAGTAAAATTAAACTTATTCAAATCTATTTTGGCAGCTTTTACTTTTGTGCAACACGGAAGTAATGAGAAAAGTATTTATTCATATGTGTGCCAACTGGTATAATTGTTTTCATTTAAACATAACAGAAATTTGATCCAATCTTTTGCCTCTGAAATCAGTTTAGAGATGCTAGTTCTGAATTTATTTTTGTGTTTGTGTTCAGAAATCTACATGTTTCATAGTTCTCTTAGAGTTATTTTAACATTCTGGAATTGAATGTGAGAGTTGACCAAATCCCTTAGCTCCTTCTCCTCCAGCTGAATTTATCTATATGAATGAGGATCTAGCATCACACTCCTCTCTGTCTCTGACCTGACTCTCAGGTATTCAACGGTCAGACCAGAACTGCTGAATGCAGTACCCCTACTTCCCTGTATCTCCAGGCATTTTCAGACTCCAGCTCTTCTTTATGGGCAGATACAGAAAAACTGAAAAACCTTCTTGAGAAAGGATAATTTCATTAGCAACATAAACCTGAGGTCTGTGAAGAAAGAATCAAAAAGGTTGTAAAGAAAACACACAAATAGAAACTAACCACAGCTGAAGCAATATTATCTAACTTAATTCAGCAGTACCAAATAGGTTGGATGAGATATCTTGTGATGGCAAAAGAACCAAAACAGTCCTGATTTGCCAACAAAAGAAGTTCTTTATGTACATTTGTATGGAAGCCTATGCTGCCCTCTTGTTACCTTAGTTGCCTCTGAGACTCAGTTGCTGTCGTGCTGCTTCTGCAGGACAGAAAGCCACCACTGTTTCCCTCTCAGCAAGCATCAAATGTCTGTGAAAAATCATGGGTTCCATTTCTTTATGTCAGCTCCCATAAGTGAAGTCTCATTTAAGCTAGTGTTTAAATGTCAGTTCCTACCTGTCTTCTGGAAGCTCCAAAAAAAATGGAATTGCTCATCCTGTTGTGACTCTTTCAGTATTTGCATCCACTTTAGAAGTTTAAATGGCATGATTTTAGCCTGTGCCAGTTTGCTCTTTCTCATACAATTTCCATGCAGTCTGCAGGAGAGTAGAGGCCAGAAATCATGGTCTAGTATTTATTTGGCTGCTCTTCACATGAAGAATAGGTGGTGGCCATTTTAGGCCAGTGTTATAAATATTCTTACACAGCATACGCTCTCTTGAAGCACACATTGCCTCATGAAAATCTAAATTTTGATCATAAGTGAAATATAGATTTTGTCTCTTAGAAGACATTGAAATTGTAGGCAGAGCAAAATAAATATAATCAAGGTGAGCTATTATTTTTCTATTCTTTAATAAATATTTTGCCTTCCTTTCTATCCAGTAGATAAATATTATTGACTTAGAATCTGACCAAAATCTGTAAGCAAATGCAATTTTATTAACTATAGCTAAACTCTTGTCCACCCACACTATAGGTATATTAGGACAATTGAGTCATGGCCTTTAAAAATGATATTTCATCTAACCTTTTTAACGAATAAATTTAATTTAGCCATCCTTATAGTGTGTAATACAATTTCTGAAAGCAGAGAGGAATTAAGAAATTGTTTGAGACATGGTTTTAGACAGTGGCTTACTACAGCACAACTTCCAAAATCCTTTATATTAGGAAAATATATCTGCCATAAAAGCTAGCAAATTAGCTAAGTCCTGGGAGCTGTTAAGCTTCTCCTGGTGCCCACAGTATCAGTGTAAGTCAAGACCAGCTGTGGATGTTTATGAAGTAGTCCACATCTAATGAACTGAATTCATAGATGGTTGTCACTGGTAATATCCCTGTTAAGACCTTGGCATTTGTAAATACAAGATTATTGGGCATTGAAACCTGTGAACAGAGTGCATCCAAGTGTTGCACGTACCCATAATAGTCATCTACAAGAAGGAAAATATTTAAAAAGAAAAAAAAAACCTCAAACCAACAAATTTTACAGAAGGAGGTTGTGCTGTCATTCCCTGCTACAAGAGTATTTGACAACTTCCAGACTGCTCTCTGGCTATGCCTTTGTTATATATGCAGACATACACAATGTGACATCTCCCTTCACTAGAGAAAGCTGGCATCAGTTAAATTTCAGCAATTCTTGCCATATAGCTTGAGCTGTAAAGATTTTCTCACTGAGGTAACTTAAATTCATAGTACTGCTGAGTTAAATTTAGCCCAGAAGAATCTAATTCTGCTTCTCTGTGTATGCAGTGCAACTCAGCTCTGTTCATAGGAATTAAAAATAACACTACTACTACTAACAAAAATTACAATAATAATAATTTTAATAATACCAGGCTTCTGATATGAAAGATCTCATAAAGAATAATTTCTTTCTTCCTTTAAACAACTTTTTCAAATTTTTCCTCCTCAAGGCTACATGTGAATGGATATAAAGACGCAAGGGGAGTTAAAGGTTTGTGCTACTTCTTGAAAAGCACAAATAATTCTTGAGCAACCACCACCCACCCCACATTTGCATGCATGTGAAAACTCTGACGACAGTTCGGGCAGTGCTGCACTTGTTCCCAGAAACATCGTTTTAGTGTAACGTGAAGAGCCCAGCAAGCTTCCAAACCCCTGCCACATCCCTCAAGATTTTTTTTAACAAGTAGTGCAGATATTTTAAAAATGTTTAAAAGTACCTTAGAATGTTTGGCTTTTATATTCTTTATGTGAATGCTTTTATAGCCTGGTCAGGAATATTTCAGTGTTTGTTCAACTTGTAACACTATATGCTGAGCCTGACCGGGTTTCTACACGCTAAGAGGAAAGAAGCCAGTCATGGTAATATCCCTCCTCCTAGCACAAAGGGAACCCAGCACACACCACAGCGCGTGCTGCAGTGTTCTAGGAAATGCTTCGTCAAAGGATTCCTTGACATAGAACTGCTTATTTGCACAGTTTTTCTCAGGGACCTGAGAGTTTCTTCAAAACTAACAGATGACACTTCTAAAGAATGATGTATTCATTCTAATCAAGAAGAAGAATTTTAAATAAGTAAAACCTGCATGGATTGTCCTGGTGCTCCAACTCACTATCCTCTTTTCATATTTGATTTATCCACCTTTACCCATGATGGTACAGCTAATTTAATCTTAATTAACTGTATTTAAACTCCTTCTAAGTATACTGAGCCGTATTATTCCTTACAATATTTTGTGAGCTTCTCAGTCTACACTAGACAGTCCACTTGCTTTGCTTTTTCAGGACACATGCTTTGCAATCCTGTTGTGCTGCAAGGCCATCACACAGGGCCAGAGTGGTATGAAGTGACCAATTGAAGCTGCCAGAATCATAAAACTCAGACTTAAGGAAACAGAGCAGATTGCTCAAATACATTAACTGAAAGCTGTAACTGATAAATTAAATAAAAGGAGAGGAGATAAAAAATACTTTTAAAACATGAATCAGTAGGGTCCTAATAAAAAGCCGGTAGAGACAACCAGTCATCTCTAAAAAGGTTGCAAAATATGCAGAAGTGCTGGTTCTTCTTTTTGGTAGGCTATGGTAAGATATACATTCATCATTTTTAATTCAATGTTAAATTGACATTAAACATCACTTTTAAACAGGTGGCCTTCAGATGAAAATGGTGAACAGGAATGGTGTGATGCCATGTGTTAGAACGAGGAAGCCCCATTAAAATAACCAGTCCTGTCTGACTCTGCTTTAACTGGGACCAGCTACCAAATAAAGACTATCACATGCAAGCAGCACAAAACCCCCACATTGGCTCCCACACTGAAACTTTACTAGTATATTTGTATCAGCCTTAGGGATTTAAAAAACCTGACTGGACACAGACCTGAGCAACATGCTCTAATTGACTCTGCTTTAAGCACGGGGTTAGACCAGAGAATATTCCAAAGATCTCTTTCTACTCAAATGTTTTTTCATTCTATGAAAATATGCTTTTAACTTACGGTTTTCTTAAGACCTCACGACCTGGTGACATCTCGTTATAGAAAGTCACAGTTTTCATGCTCAATGCAGTTTCCACATCTCTAATCATACAGAACAGTTTGAGAAAGGGATTAAAAATATTTTTTTTATGAGTCAAGATCCTGAAAAAGAAATTTAATGCAAAAGTAAGATTCTGGTAAATTTTATTATCCAAGGGCACAAAGTTTCTGACTTAAGATCTCTAAAATGTTATGGTTCACAACACTAATGTTGAGACAAATTTGTCTGCAACTACTACATATGAACACAAATCAGAAATTTTACTTAAAATTGAATAGGGGAAACAATTACATTAAAAAACCCATGTAAAACAGATGTAGGCTACTCCAAAGCCTAAATGAGAGCAGATGTTTTAAACAATACTTGATTACATGAGATTTGTTGTCCCTTATTTTAGACTGTCCTCTGTTCTTGGACAATCCATAAACACTAGCCTTCTTTTAGTATTAACTTTTAAGAAGAAAAGGGAATAAATTACCAATTATAACCACTCATACAATGGGAACACTTGTTTGTTATTTAAGGATGGAAGTCCCACATCTGTTTGACAGCTGTCGTGATCTTCTGTTTGCTTGAAAAGCATGTACATTTAATAGTCATTCAGATTGTTGTCTAGAGAAGAGTATTCTAAGGGATTTCAAACTGCATCTTTATTCTGACACCGGATTTTGTAGTTCTTTACAAGCAAGATACTATCGTATACAAGCAGCTTGTAGAACTTGTAGAATAGATCTTCCTCTCATGCTGGTACCATAGTAGATAAATTCATTAGACAGAAAAGGCTGTGTGAGAAAAATTAGCAGCCAGTTATTAGAAGCCATTAATTAAAGCCCCTAAGCACCAAATATGCTCTTTATCTTTGTTCCTCTTGAATTGATTAACACAGAATCTACAAACAGCACGAAAAATAACTAAGAGAGGAGTGCCTGTCTTCACTGTGATTGGAAGAGCAGTGCTTTAATCTCTGAAGGTCAGACACAAAACAGGGAAGTGCTGGATACCAACTACTTATTCGAGGTGTTGGAACATCATATGACCTCAGAACAAATGCTTGCTTTCTAGATTTAAGCTTCTAGGAATTATATTTTCTAGTTTTCTTTCACAAGCCTTGTGCTCTGGTGAGCTCAGTATTTTTCTTTCTTTTTTTGATTGCAATGACCACGTTACTCATGCTTTCCCCTTTTCTTCACTCACTTGCCGAAGCTGGCCTGCACAAAACCAAAACCCTCACAAGATTCTGCAAGACTGAAGATAAGACTGTAGCCGAAGATCTTCCAGTCAGTTCCACCTTCTTGGTTCCTCAGCCTATTTTTCCATCAGCAACAACATAAAAAATGCCAGCTGTTGAGCCCAAGGCAGATTAACATCTTTTCTGCTAAAGACCACAAGTTGCATTGAGTGCAGTAGGACTCAATAACTTCTCTGATTACAAATATGTTAGTAATATCATTCACAAATTTATCTTTTGGTTTTCTCCATAAACATTTCTGCTTCCCATAGTCAGTCTCCCAGCAGTACTTGAGCTGCTTAGATTTCCCTACTTTCCATTTCCTTTCTGGAAAGCCAGATTTCTTGTAACAGATGAAACACAATATTCTTAGCTAGTATCAACGCATCCATGACACAAAGCATGGACCAGATGATGCTCAAGAACATTCATCAGGAATGTTCAAATCAGGAAGCAAAACAGAATTATACTATTCAGATGTCATTTAGATCACAACTACCAAAGCCAGCGGTTACCACAATTTCTTGTTTCTCTCTGTATGAAACATTATTACTTTTCTTCCAAGAGTCCATCCTCCTGGATCCAAAAAGGCAACCTCTGCTTAAACAAGAGATTATGCAGACATTTGCTACTGTAGCATTGCTCCTTTCTTTGAGAAACAGAGTCTTATATATCAGTGCGGAGACCTGTGGAAGTGGGAATGAGCTGTGGACCAAAGACTTACCTTAATATCAACTGCTTCCACTAATTTTGAGGAGAATCAATCCATCAGAATGTACCTAACATTCTTCAGAATTCACGGCGCTGAAGTCATGTTTTTGAAGACAGAAATACCAAATGAGCCACCAACATCATGAGTATGCCAATAAGATCATGTGGAAGATGAAGCATGTCCAGTGATCCAAGCCATTCACCCAACATCCCATTGATCACTATGATGAATCAGATTTGTTTTGGGAAGTCTGTTGTATTCATTCATCTAATTTTTATTTCTGAGAATTTTGATTAAAGTAAAAAGCTTGAGATAAAATGTAGACATACAATACATATCACACAAGTCTGTACAATGACTTGTTGATGAACTAGGCAAAGAAGTTATATAAACTTCCAAGAGCTACTGTTCTGATGTCATCTTATTGCTTAAAACAATTAAAACAACTGCAAAACATTTATCATAACATAAAACAATTATAATAAATACTTACAATCCTTTCCAAAGTACAATGCTAGAAAGTTAAATAAAAAATTAAAGATAGATTCTTCATTCATGCCTAGAGACATAATGAATAAAGGTTTTTTAAGAGTTAATAAATAAATCAGAGAGGAAAGCGCAGCAAACCATTTCACCATTTCCTCTCCCCTCATCTGGGTTGGATCTTTTTAGCATATGAGTCAGCTAATTATGAAAGATTTCCCTGAAATGAATTAGATGAACCCAGCATCTGTAACAGAAACAGATCTTGTGACCTGGCAGAGTTCCTGTCATAGTCCAAATAAAGCCCACCCAGATGTGACCACTTCCTTTACTGTAATTGAAAGAACAGAGCAAAACATCAGTATGAACTTCCTCAGCTAAGCATCTTTCCAGTGCTCCTGATGGATAGGGAAGTAACCTTTCCAGCTGAACATTATTTGCAGCTCTGATGAATCAAATTACACTTTACACTAGACCCTGAGATAAAGTAGTTCAATGTTGTTGAAATCAGAGTTAAGGTTTTGCATTAAAATAGGCCCTGTCTACTATTGTCTTCAGAAAATGACCAAGACCTATGGATGAAGTAGGCAAGTCTGGCAAAGCTGGGAGTTCTAAGGTTGTCTGAAGGTACTATTATCACAAAACTGCTTTCAAGCTTTAGTATTTTTGGAAGTAAATGTACCTGATGCACAGCACTATCTGGTGAAATGACTGAGCACTTTGGTTACTGGTCTGATCTCAGATTCTTTCATATTTGTTTCCAGAATCTACTGACTTCGATCACCACTGCATTGAAATTTTGCAATAAGTCACTGCTTTTACTGGAAAATATGAAGTTTTCTTGGTTTTGCCTCTGTGAGACAAGTGAATAGCCTAAGAGATTATTTTCACTATTAACCCAAGCAATGCTATATCTTAATCACAGATTAACAAATCTAACTCCCTGAAGCTAAGAAGAGATTGAGGTGCTATAAGCCACAACCTGCACCCTAAATGAACATTTAATTAATTTAATACATCAGATGCATCAGCAGAACCAGTCAGTTATCTGCTTAGACACTCAACTATTTCACATCAAGTAAAAGAAGTGAAGGTAGCAGTAGAAAAACTGCAAGCATCAACAGCCAAGACAAAACACCTTTTCACTAACTACTCCAAAGCTACCAGAGCAAAAGAAGATTGCCCTCTCTATCCTAAAGATAGACTTATCCTAAATTAACTATATAGCTTAATGAATTATTAGTAGACCTTTGGTCTATTAAAATTCAAAGTAGACAAGGCTAAATTTGTCGCATGGATCTCTGTAAATCTTGCTGGGAAGTTCATTATTTTCATTTTCTCTTCCATTTAGAGCAAATTAGTGGTTCTAATGCCCTTTTTTCAGTGGGACCCAATGGTGTGAGAATATCACATCAATCAAATCAATCAAATCTAGTAATTTAAATTACCAGCTGACTCAAAGCAGGAAGGATTAGCTTTACCTATAATACTAAATGCATAACCAAATTTTCTTCTTTTTCATGCCAGTTAAAATCAACAAATACTATAAAGAAAGCAAAAATGTGACTTCTTACAAGGCTCAGAAGAGCTATTTGAAAATATTCTGTTTGTACTTCCTAGTCTGTGATCATGTTCATCCATATTATTATTGCTAAATGGGATTTTTATTGTTTGTTTGGGTTTTTTTAAACATGGCCATTTAATAGTTTTGCTTATCTTTCTAAACTTCCTCACTAGTGAGTTGGTCTACTGTAGTTAAGATTTTCAGCAGATTTTACACTTCAGTTACATTTAGTTTGCTCGTTAGTTACATTTGGTTTAACGTTCTTTAAAGTGATGCCCTATGAGATTTGATGTGATTAAAGTGATTAAATCCTATTTCCTTGGCCTTGAAATTACCCAGGAGAATGATGGACTTTCATTGTTAGGTCATGATTTCCAGTGAAGTTGAATAGTATCCATCTCCTATTTATTTAATTAATTTCTGCAAGTACTAGTACTCTCCAGAAGGTAGTTACAATCACGTAATATTTTTCGGCTGAAATGTTTACTTTTCAATATGTGCAACGAATTTATTGCTGCATATTTTTTTGGATAGGATCTAGTATGTGGAATGAGTAGTCCCATTTCAGGATCTTTCTTTGTGAAAATTCAGTTTTCCAGTGGGCCCCTGGAGGATATATTAAGTGTACCTAGTTCATGCTACATAGCCTAGGCACTATCCAAGAAATGGGATATATAATTTTCAAGCACTCTCTGATTCAGAGGATTTGAATGAGGTCTCTTGGACACCAGTCTCAGGACATTGCTAACCACAAGCATTCTAGCACAAGAATGGGTACAAGAACCATCTTATCTTTGCCAGTTTTGTCAGAAGTAATGAACCCACTCTATTAGCCAAGTATCAAGAATTTGAACAAACAGAAGAAAAATATTTCAGGAATACTGAAACTTCAGGGTGGTTGTGGAAAATTACTACACAAGACCAACTGAAGCACATGAATACTTTCAGTGAAGTTAAACTGCAGTTTTCTATAAAGAAACAGTTCTCAAAAGATCATGCTGATCTTGACAAATATTTGTGTCACTGCACCACGCCACCCATCCAGATATACATAATTTTGCATTCCAGAAACTTTCCTACCTGAATTATCTGGTTTTTGCACAGAATGGAGATGGTGCAGAAATTAATACATGAAGTATGAAGATACTTAAAAATAAGTTTACCTTTCCAAATAAAGTTAATATTACAGAAATTAAGTTATTCTATACTTGTAATAAAAAAGCAAGAACCTTTTAGCATTTTATGAAAGGTTTATTTTCCATTTAATCTGGTTCTTATTAGTTCCACACAGTGTTTCCTCCTTTTAAATTACTTATTATTCTCAAACCCCTTTTCTTTTCTTAAGGACTTTCCCAAGTTCTCTGTAGTTTTTACATTTAAACTACACCACTAGTGTTTTTTTTTCTAAAATAGATCCCTTTACATAACCCTAGGAGTTTTTAAAACTAGTCAAAAGCTAACTGTTTTGGCTAAATCACATTGTCAAACAGTCACCACCAAGACAATAGCTATTGTAATCCAATCACATTTATGCTTGTATCCAACTTTATCCCAGTATCCCACTACAAACTCATTATCAGGACCCACGGATCTCGAGATTGCTTTTCATGGCCAATGTACAACAATGCAATGTACAACACATTGACAAGTCTGTATGCCTCTGGCTAGGTGTCTAACCTGAACAAATATTTGCCTCTGTTCTTACTCTTTGTTAAAGTGTCAAAGCTTGCAGCATGTGTTTGGCTGAAGAAGAGAGCTATCTTCTGCAAGGCAAGGAAAGGATAAATAAGTTTGGTTCTATGGATTTTCTCTCCATTTGTGTTCCAGATCAGGCTGAAACAGGCAGAAGACCTGCTGGAGGAAGAAAAAGTGAAAAGAGGTAATTGTGAAGTATTTATAAATGCCAAGTATAAGCTAAGTGACAAAGCAGACGGGGAAGCAGCAGAAGCAGCAGAAGAATTAGGCTGGCAGAAAAAAAAGAGAATATAAAACCCTACTCTTCCTCTCAGGGATCTCTGAAATCATCCAGTATATTCCAAATCTCTAATGACTGTCCTTGTAGTCCCTTCTCCCAGATTTTTCCTGTGTCTCCAACAAAGCCTGCTGTGTCACTAGTGCAGAATTGATTTTGCCTGCTTAGAAAATTTCAGCCAGCTCTGAGCTTGAAAGAGAGGATATCACCTGTCTGGGCAGAAGGATTACTGGGCACAGTCATCCCAGGATCTAGAGCCCTTATTTGTAAAGCAGAATCATCCAGTCTTCAGATGTAATGGTAACTAACAAAAGTGACAGCAGAAATCCATTCTAAAGAGAAAATCATGGTGCTAGAAAAAAACTCCAATACTTCTGTTGACAGCTTAGTACATTCCCACTAAGCATGTCTTATGTGTAAGCAGAACAATTGCAGAACTCATTTCATACCATGACTGTGGATATTGATAACCCCCTGAGCTTCTGCAGAGCCATCTACGAGCTTAAGCAGGTAACATTTACTTACACTAAGCTTGTTTGTTCTTATACAAAACCCACAATGATTAGAAATTTGATTTTCTTAAGTACAAAGTAGGGTTCTGACACAATTCAGGTACAAAGCTCTAAACATGTAGCTAGTATTTACACAGGAATCCAAAGACAATCCTGTACTTGTTTCTGGAAATGGATGTTGCCACTTTCTCTCCTCAGGCTTGCCTGATGTGAAAGTAGTTAAGGCTCCAGCTGCTTTTTGGCTCTAAACCACTTAATTATGCATTTAACAGCTGTTCCATACTAGTCTTTTCTTGTCCAATTTTTCACAGATGAGACATAAAAAAATAAAACACACCACTATTTTTTGGTGATTATAGCTTGGTGCCATGAGCACCTTGAAAACAAATAATGAATTATGCCAGCCAAAAGCACATGTATCTTTATTAATATGTTGAAGTTTGCTGTAATGGAACATACTCCAGCAATGTATTAATCTATGGTGTCCAGGCTCCCTTCCTGTAAACAGCAAATGCTTGTGCCATGACATGGAGATCAAATTTGTTCATGTGCATAAAGGCAGGTTCAACCTCATCTTTAGAAGTTTAAAATTTCAGTCCTCAGACTCTCTAGTTGACATCCCATCTGGAAAGAACCTAAATTCCCTGGTCATCTATGCACTTGCCACAAATACATCCTCAGGTATATTTAAGGGTTCAGGGAGTGGTATCAAATTCTAAGGACACTAAACTATTTGTTGTATAATAATACACTGATCTACATTGTCTGAAATTGTTGATTTCTTAGTGGGTTTAATCCACATTTTGCTCAGTAGCATAGTAGCTCCACAGATCATCTATGCAGGAGACACGGATTCAAATTTTCATTTTCCAGACAGAATAGGCATTTGTTTTCCCCACAGACAGGAAAGGTCAGCCAACCTTTTGGTTATCAAGTGTTCAGACACAGAGATGAAGGAATGAATCCAGTGGAGGGCCCCTGAGATGGTCAAAGGCTGAAGCACACATAATGAAGAAAAGTGGAGAAATTTGTGCTCATTTATGAAGACTTCAGAAGGGAAAGCTAAGGGGAGACTGTAACACTGTCTATAGAGCCTGATGAGAAAACATGAAGGTAGAGACAGATTCTTCTTCTTAGATGTGCACAGTGATAGGACAAGAGACCACACACTCAGACAGGAGCATGGGAAA
The DNA here is from genome assembly GCA_033459285.1 of Clamator glandarius. Lineage (NCBI taxonomy): Eukaryota > Metazoa > Chordata > Aves > Cuculiformes > Cuculidae > Clamator > Clamator glandarius. The sequence continues at coordinate 787,160 of JAUNZM010000449.1, read as the reverse complement.
TTCCAAGTAGATCTAATGACTTATTTTTTGTTTAAACCACAGGGGTAGTAAAAAACTGCACAGCAACCTAGAGAGGATGTTGAATGTCAGTCTCCTGAGGTGTTTGTAACAGAACTGGACACAGGTCTGATCTCATGAGACTTATTTGGAGCAGGGGGCTGGGCTGGCTGACCTGCAGAGATCCTTACCAATCTCTCTTATTCTGTGGTTTAGGTCCCAGGGTGTCTGAAATGGGATACAACTAGAACCTTTCCCTCTAGGCGGGGTTTCCCTTCACCTTGATCTTTCCTCACTTTCACACCTTTCCTCCCCTCTTAAGACCAAGCACCCTCCATTTTCACCTCTTTTGCTAGGCTGACATCCTCAACTCCACCTCCATCCTCCTCTGTAGACTCTTCCAGCCATGTGGGTTTTGTCCATGTTACCAGTCTTTCAAAACTTAAACTCAGAAGTTTCTTTTCTCATCTTTGGCTGTAGTAGAAGAGCTTGAGGGCTCTGGGGGCACTTCTAGGTCTTACTGTCCCAACCAGCTGCCTCCAGGACCTCTTCCATGAGCCCAGGAGCCCACCTAAGCCCCTTCAGGGCCATCAGTCCCTGCCCCAGCAGTACAGCTCTGGAATCCTCCAGCTCCAGCTGGTCTTCAGCCTCTCACACTTTGGCAATGGGCCAAGCCCCCCCCCAGTCTGGTGTCCTGTCCTGTACTCAGCCTGGCTCTTTACCCAAGGTGGTGGCTGATACCCAGTGCTGGAGCTGCCCCCCAGCTGAATGGCTGTCTGTGGCCCCTTCAGTGCCCTGACAAATTGCAAAGAGCCATGCCCAGAGGCAGATTAATAAAGAATAAAAAAAAAGACAAATATTACAAAGCCTATATAAATGCAAATTTATATAAAACCCAAACATTTCAGCCTCATGCTTTGTTTGCTACTGCAGACCTTGTCCAAATTGAAACACGTACCTCAATATTTTATTACTATTTTATGTAGTAATCCTACTTTATAAATTCAATTGTACTCCTTTGAAGTAACTCTGGCTGCTTTTCTCCCTTGTTAACCCTGGCACGATTTAGGACTTTCCCTCCTAGAGCCAGCAACAAGTGTCATAGGATGTAAATAACAAAATTTGCTCCCATATAAAGTTTTGTTCCCTTAAATTTGGTCTCTGAAAAGAATTTGCTTTCTGTTACAACTCATTGATGCAGAACTAATTTGAAACTAATCTCTTGATCATATTTCACAAAAAGATAAAATTTAAAATATTACATATAACAGTTTAAAGATGAAGAACAGAGATTGTTTATATTCTGGGAAAAAATAGCTGAAATAGAAAGCTGGAAGGCAGGGTACACTGTATTGTTTGGAATTCTCTTTGCATTATTAGCAATCATCATAACTTTTTTCCACAGTTTATAATATCCTGGCCATTCAGCCCACTACACTCAGTTGTCCTTCAATAAGACGTTCTTCACTTTGTGTCTTCACTTTGTCTCTTAACACACAAAAAGCAAATGAAATCAAGCTTAGACAGACATTTACAAAAAGTCAGACACAGCCATTAGACTTCTTTCCAACATGCTAAGATTTAGTGTAAAGATCAGCTTCAGAGTAAAGGGCAAACATCTTTGATCAGCTTTCCCTAAGACTGCATATTACAATGTTCCAAAATAAAACTGCCATAACAAACATTGTCTCCAGAGGATGACAGAAAAAAAGAGTATCTGTAACAGACTTTTCTTAGTTCAATTAAAGCACAATAGGTTGGTGATTAATGAACCGAAGAGAACTACAAAAGGGAAAATGACACAGGAGAAAAGACCTGTTGTCCATGTTCACAGTCTGAGGCTTTAGTGTGACTCTCCAATTGCCATTTTATGCTTTTCTCACTGTTAACCTGAAATTCTCTCAGCAGAAGGACCGGAATCCAGCCTCCCAGATCAACCAGGTTGTGGTTTAACACAGGTGACAACTAAGCCCCACCAACTACCTCACTAACATTCACTCACTAGCCCCTGGTAGGATGGGGGAGAGAATTGGGAGAGTAAAAGTGAGAGAACTCATGGGTTAAAATAAAGACAATAAAGGAAAAGGTGCATGCACATGAAAAACAAGACAAGGAATTAATTTACTACATCCCATTGGCAGGCAGGTTCTCAGCCATCTCCTGGAAAGCAGGGCTCCATCATGTGTCATAGTTACTGGGGAAGACAAACTCTGAACATTCTCCCTGCTTCTTCCTTCTTCTTTCCTCATCTTTTTATGCTGAGCATATACGGTATAGAATATCCATTTGTTCAGTAGGGGTCAGCTGTCCTAGATGTTTCCCCATCCAACTTCTTGTGCACCCCAAGCCTGCTTCCTAGTGGGATGACGTAAGAAGTAGGAAAGGCCTTGACACTGTAAAAGCATGGCTCAGCAGTAACAGAAACATCCCTGAATTACCAGCTCTGTTTTCAACACAAATCCAAAGCATAGCCCATACTAGCTACGGTTAAGAAAATTAACTCTATACCAGCCCAGCCCAGCATGTTCTTCACCATTATTCCATACTGATAATATCATGCTCTTATCCCACACTATCTAATGTTATCTTATTAACCATGAGTAGAGTAGGGAGGTCCTAAGAGACATCAATAGGAAGAGGAGGGTCTAGGACCTCTGGAGGAAGGGGCAGGCATCCTGGGGGGACTATAGGGGGAAGTGAGAATGTGCAGGGAAAAGGTCAGGAGGGCTAAGGCCCAACTAGAAATGTGATTGGCCAAGACTGTGAAAGACAACAAAAAGTCTTTCTACAAATACATCAACAGCAAAAGGAGGGCTAGGGAGAATCTCCAGTCCCTAGTAGATGCAGAGGGAACAACAGTAACAGGGGATGAAGACAAGGCTGAAGTGCTCAATGCCTACTTTGCCTCAGTCTTTAACAGTAAGGAAAATTGTTCCCTCTGTGCACAACCCCAAGGGTTGGAAGAGAAGTATGAGATTCCCAAGGTACAAGAGGAGGTGGTTAGAGACTTGCTTGCCCAGCTAGATGCCCACAAGTCTATGGGGCTGGATGGAGTCCACCCAAGAGTTTTGAGGGAACTGGCGGATGTGCTGGCCAAACCCCTTTCCATCATCTTCAAACAGTCCTGGATGACTGGGGAGGTTCCACTGGACTGGAAGCTGGCTGATGTTGTGCATCTATAAGAAGGGGTGCAGGGAGGATCCGGGAAACTACAGGCCTGTCAGCCTGACCTCGATACTGGGGAAAGTCATGGAGCGGGTGATCCTGAGTGCTATCATGAAGCACTTGCAAGAGAACCGGGTGATCAGGCCCAGTCAACACGGGTTCATGAAAGGCAGGTCTTGCCAGAGTAATCTGATCACCTTCTATGACAAAAGTGACTAAACTCTTGGACGAGGGAAAGGCTGTGGATGTGGTTTTCCTGGACTTCAGTAAAGCCTTTGATACAGTTTCTCACAGCATTCTGCTTCGGAAACTGTCGGCCTCTGGCCTGGACGGGCGCACACTCTCCTGGGTGAAAAACTGGTTGAATGACCGGGCCCAGAGGGTGGTGGGAAATGGAGTTAAATCCAGCTGGAGGCCAGTGACAAGTGGGGTTCCCCAGGGCTCAGTCCTGGGTCCAGTCCTGTTTAATGTCTTTATCAATGACCTGGATGAAGGCATTGAGTCCTCCCTTAGCAAGTTTGCAGATGACACCAAGCTGGGTGGAAGTGTGGATCTGCTGGAGGGTCGGGAGGCTCTGCAAAGGGATCTGAACAGGCTGGACTGCTGGGCTGAGACCAACGGCATGAGGTTTAACAAGGGCAAATGCCGAGTTCTGCACTTGGGGCGCAACAACCCTAAGCAGAGCTACAGACTAGGAGAAGCTTGTCTGGAAAGCTGCCAGGAGGAGAAGGACCTGGGGGTGTTGGTTGACAACCGACTGAACATGAGCCAGCAGTGTGCCCAGGTGGCCAAGAAGGCCAATGGCATCCTGGCTTGTATCAGAAAAGGCGTGACCAGCAGGTCCAGGGAGGCTATTCTCCCTCTGTACTCGGCACTGGTGAGACCGCACCTTGATTACTGATGTTCAGTTCTGGGCCCCTCACCACAAGAGGGATGTTGTGGCTCTGGAGCGAGTCCAGAGAAGAGCAACAAAGCTGGTGAAGGGGCTGGAGAACAAATCTTATGAGGAGCGGCTGAGAGAGCTGGGGTTGTTCAGCCTGGAGAAGAGGAGGCTGAGGGGAGACCTTATTACTCTCTACAACTACCTGAAGGGAGGTTGTGGAGAGGAGGGAGCTGGCCTCTTCTCCCAAGTGACAGGGGACAGGATGAGAGGGAATGGCCTCAAGCTCTGCCAGGGGAGATTTAGGCTTGAGATTAGGAAAGAGTTCTTCACGGAGAGGGTGGTTAGGCATTGGAACGGTCTGCCCAGGGAGGTGGTTGAGTCACCGTCCCTGGAGGTGTTTAAGGTGAGGGTGGATGAGGTACTTAGGGGCATGATTTAGGGATTGGTGGGAATGGTTGGACTCGACGATCCAGTGGGTCTCTTCCAACCTGGTTATTCTGTGTGATTCTATTCTGTGATCTCTGCCCTTCCCACGGTTTGGTATAATACACAGATATAATTCCTTTAGTCTACACACCATCCCTGTAAAATGTCTCTAAAGTGTCCATATATATTTTCAAAACATCCCTTGAGTTCATTTAGTCCATGACTTTGAGCTCCATCTGTTATGGTCATCACTCAGGACAGGAGAGGCAGTGTGCTGTGTGGAGTTACTGGGTACCAAAGCCAGTTCAGGCTGAGTCACTGCTGCGCTCCCGCTGCTTCTTGTAAGCCTTATCCTCCATTGATTGAAATGGTTCCTGCTATAGCAATTCCTATAACATGTAACTAAAATTATGAGTTACAACAATTTAAAAGTATATCCATTACAATCTCCACCCTTGTCCCTTTTGGGCCAGGTTATAGGGTTCAACGTCGCAATGAATTCTCCCCCTTGCTCGTAGTCTGGCTAACAACCAGAGTCCCTGCTATAGTAATTCCCATAACACACAACTCAGATCCCAGGTTACAACAACTTAAAACTTTGTCTATCACTGTCCGTTACTTTGTCTCCGCTCCTGGTCCTGTTGGACTAGACCATAGCGTTCAACATTGCAATGAACTCCTTTCATTGTCCCTGCTCCAGCTTGGATTTATACTGCAGTCCCTTGGGAGCATAACAAATGAAGCCTTATCTATGAAGCAGTCTTTACTATAATTCAGTATAGTATAGTATAGTATAGTATAGTATAGTATAGTATAGTATAGTATAGTATAGTATAGTATAGTATAGTATAGTATAGTATAGTATAGTATAGTATAGTATAGTATAGTATAGTATAGTATAGTATAGTATAGTATAGTATAGTATAGTATAGTATAGTATAGTATAGTATAGTATAGTATAGTATAGTATAGTATAGTATAGTATAGTATAGTATAGTATAGTATAGTATAGTATAGTATAGTATAGATGCACTACCTTGATTAACTCCCATTTCACACTGCAAGCAAGAGAGAATTTTTGTGGACAATGTATTCTGTCATAAAAGAAGTTGAGAGAAACCAGCTCAGCAGCCTGAGCTTCCCACTAACAGAATTTCTAAACTCCCATTTTGCTTTGCAGCCTTTGTCTTTTACATGTGCACATGACCAAGGATTTTACTGTAGGGTAAACTGCAGATTTTTTCATATGCAACAATAATATATTCCAGCATATACCTTCACCAAAGTTGAATGAATAGTTCAGACCAAACTAATGTCACCTAAACTATCACTTCATTGAGTCATATCCAAGATGTGAACAATCCCAATTCTAGAAATAAATAATAGTCTTTGGATTATTCCTAGCTAATTCACATAATCCAATACTGGACGACAGAAACCTTTTGTCAATACCTTCAAATAGAAACAAGTTGGCATGGGATAAGGGGAGACAAAAATTAACAGTTGTCCTTATTTCAGTCTAGCAAAATAAGGGTTCTCAGCAAGAACCAGTGGAGAACTTTCCGTCAGCTCTCAAAATAAAGCCAGGCTAGAACTGATACGGAAAATGTTTCTGTCAACATAGTCAAATTCTGGCAACACAAAGGCAAAGAGCACAGGAACCATAAAATACACACTTCTTAGTAACTCTAACTGTAACTCCAATAGTTTGTATTACATACAAACATCCAGTACAAGAAACATGATAATGTAATATCATGATTATGCACACATAAAGTAACAATTTTCCCTTTGTCACAACTGTGAAAAAGTCAGTGCTGGTTGGGAAATGATGAGGCAAAACAGACTTGACCTTGAGAGGAAAATGAACTAAATTTAAATATTTTTCCTTATTCACAATGGAAAACTCATGAACTTTTAGGGAAAGTATTTAATTCTCAGACCCTATTTGAAGGTCAGAAAAGCAGAAGCACTAACTAACGAGAAATAAATCACTGGGACTTATAAGAATTTCTCTCAAATATCTTTTGGGAAGACTAGAGGGGAAAAAAAAACCCAACAAAACTTCAGTTAAATTATAACAAAGATATCCATAAATGCCAAAGAAATCCAGGCAAGATAAACTGATCAGACATAGAGGAGCATGGTGAATTACAATGCAGTCATTCAAACCAAACAATTCGGTGATCACATGACAGATTAGTGTTATCTTTGACAGATTAGTTAATATTAGAATACAAACCTCTCAACCACAATCCCTCATCTCTGATTAAATTTGAGTGATTTCAGTTTTTAGTGTTCAGCACCTTCTCTTTAATTACATGAGCATGTTGTTAGCCCCTGAAGAGCCTACAAATAGCTAGCTGCCATAATAAAACTAACTGTGAAAAAGTACCCCTAATTAGCTACTTGGTGCAGTAAGATTCTAGTGTCTCTGCTTTGGTAAGACCCAAGCAGTTGCTGGACAAAGTGCTTTATATCAAAAAAAGAAGCTGTATTGGAAATCTTCACAAACACCTTTAATTTCTTCATCCATGTCTAAGTGTTCCTCTAAAATGCCTTCTTATCTACAAAATAGGTACCGTAAGTACATGAAGAAATAAAGTGTCATTTGTGTGTAATGATAAGAGACTTTGTACCAACTTTATGGCCTGATCCAAAACAGGCTAATAAATTCTGTTCATCTGTTTCCTATGCAGTGTTGAGATGCTTTATCTCCTTTTCCATATGGCTGAATAACACTGTTTAGCTGAATTGTTACTCTAACACGACAAGAATCCCCAAGAACTAAATATTACTAACTCAGATGGACAAACACAAATATTTCTTCAGATAAACTAGTTTCCAAAACTCACATCCAAAAAACAGAGCTCTGAGCAAGCTGTCAGAAAGAGTTAATTTGCAGTGGGAAAAAAAGGGACTAGAAGATAAGGAGAAAGAAACCAGCCATTTCAGAGTGCAGAAAGCCTGTCCATAGTACAGTGCCAAAATCAACATAGCTGTATTAGCAAACTCTAGAAGGAACGTAAACCGGTGTAGGCAGATTACTTCATCAAATGTTGTATAATATTGTGACAGGTATTCCAGCTTATTTTGATCCCTTTAATAGAAGACAAAGACATATGCTGGAACAGAAACTTATTCAAATAAGAAAGTGAGGTCATTCTAAAGAGCTGAAGGGACAGGTTGAATCTGGTTAGTTTTACATACACTGGCTGTATTTTCCTCCTGTTTAGTGTCACTTCTTGCAGGGAGGCACTAACAGACTGTAGGTACTACTGCTAAAAATATAACAGATTTCTTCTGCTAGTTCTGCCCAATTCAGAGGATTTACTTCTCTAAGGCTTGCTGCTTGGCTGTGCCCTGCAGATGACTATGCAAGTCTGAGGAAACAGAACTAGCAGTTGCAGGGTTTTTTAAAAAATCCCTATGGATTACAAATTACATTCAGAAATGGTGACATAAAATTCTTAGCAAGAAATTAATTAGATTAAGACTATTCTGCATTTTACAACCACCCCTGGTGTGGTAGGGTAGGTTTGATCTACTGACTTAAAAAGGCAAGGAAGTCACCTGAAATTTTTGTAGCAGTGCAGGTAGGTATAAAAGCTGAATTTGTTCTTGCCATTGGAGAAAAAGTGGGGCAAGGGAAGAAGGAGTAGACAGAGTGAGTAATCAGCACAGAGCACCTTGGGAGGTGCACATGACTTCCTCAAGTCTAGCATGGAGTCACTGAATGCCACTTGACATCTTGGTTTTGTGCAGAGATGTATCAGAACAATCATTCTCCTGCCATCAGTATTCTGCCAGAGTGAATGGGCAGATTGGCCAAGGTGAGGAACAGGCTTGTTAGGGAAAAATGTAGGAAGGGTTTAAATTAAAAAATATGAGAAAAGATTAGCACGTATATCAATACAAAGTTCTGCAATCTGACATATTTATTTTACCTGTTTTATGTCAATGGAGTGGATTGAGAGGACATATTTTACATCATATTTTTTAGTGTTCTTAATTCCAAAAGTGATTTTTACTAGCTTCATGCATAAATAGAGTTTATATTGATAAAGAATGAGAAAGTGCCTGCATATTTCATGATTCCAGCAACAGACTGAACAGTTCAGTAGTCACAAAACTACAACAGTCTTGTTACATGTACATAATTACAGGTAGTGTTAAGAATACAGCAGATATAAGAAACTTTCAGGGTAGGGAGTGCAGACTAATTTTGAACAAAATGTTGACATAAACTACTGCTAATAATTTCTTCTGTACTATAAGTTCTACCTCACCTCCGTGTAAAAATTATATTTTTCCAATAGACAATCACAAATTCAAATTTTAATCTATTTGCACATCTATCTCTTCTAATAACATTTCTTTCGTGCAAATTAAATAGCAAAGATCAAGTCTAAAAAAATACTGGTTTTTTACAAGAAAAAGGCTGCACATATATTTTCTGAATAAAGTTCTCACCGTAAATTATTGATCAAGCTAATGTGAAAAGCCAGAGGAACTCAGGGTGCATGTATATTCCAAAGAAGAAAGCTGCCATATACTTTTTTCTTTGGCTTTTTGATTGTTGTTCATATTTTCCCTGGACTAAAACCCAGGGAGATAAGAAAATATGAGGCTTAATATGAGCTAGTGGCTCATGTTCAGGCTAACGGAAGACATTTAGGTGAAGCTGAAATTTGTTGTTACCTGCTGTACACATCTGCCAGCCTGAGCTAAGAACTCCTCTCTGCTTTGCAGCTCAGCCACACACAGATGTATCAACACCCACAAACCGCCCCCAGTCCTGAACTCAACATCTAGATTCTGCAGTCTTTTATATAGCAAAGGGGAAAATAGCATGGTGACTACATCTAGAAGCCTACCATGCAATTGCACATTGCCCTGCTGTTTCAAGTAGCTCTTCAGCCCCACAGAAAATCAGATCATAGAATTATAAGAATAAGCAGGTTGGAAGAGACCCACCAGACCATCAAGTCCAACCATTCCTATCAAACACTAAACCATGCCCCTCAGCACCTCATACAACCGTGCCTTAAACACCTCCACGGAAGGTGTCTCAACCACCTCCCTGGGCAGCCTCTGCCAATGCCCAATGACCTTTTCTGTGAAAAGTTTTTTCCTCATGTCCAGCCTAAATCTCCCCTGGCAGAGCTTGAGGCCATTCCCTCTTGTCCTGTCCCCTGTCACTTGGGAGAAGAGGCCAGCTCCCTCCTCTCTACAACCTCCATATAGAGAGCAATGAGGTCTCCCCTCAGCCTCCTCCAGGCTAAACACCCCCAGCTCTCTCAGACATTCCTCATAAGGCCTGTTCTCCAGCCCCTTCACCAGCTTTGTTGCTCTTCTCTGGACCCGCTCCAGAGCCTCAACATCCTTCTTGTGCTGAGGGGCACAGAACTGAACACAGGATTCAAGGAGTGGTCTCACCAGTGCCGAGTACAGAGGGAGTACCTCCCTGGAGCTGCTGGTCACACCGTTTCTGATACAAGCCAGGATGCCATTGGCCTTCTTGGCCACCTGGGCACACTGCTGGCTCATATTCAGTCGGCTGTCAACCAACACCCCCAGGTCCTTCTCCTCCAGGTAGCTATCTAGACGGACTTGTCCTAGTCTGTATCTACACAGGGTTGTTGTGCCCCAAGTGCAGGACGCAGCATTTGGCCGTCTTAAACCTCATGCCGTCGGTCTCAGCCCAGCAGTCCAGCCTGTTCAGGTCCCTTTGCAGAGCCTCCCGACCCTCCAGCAGATCCACACTTCCACCCAGCTTAGTGTCATCTGCAAACTTGCTAAGGGAGGACTCAATGCCTTCATCCAGGTCATTGATAAAGACATTGAACAGGGCTGGACCCAGCACTGAGCCCTGGGGAACCCCACTTGTCACTGGCCTCCAGCTGGATTTAACTCCATTTCCCACCACTCTCTGGGCCTGGCCATCCAGCCAGTTTTCCAGCCAGGAAAGTGTGCGCCTGTCCAGGCCAGAGGCTGACAGTTTCCAAAGCAGAATATTGTGAGAAACTGTGTCAAAGGCTTTACTGAAGTCCAGGAAGATACATCCACAGCCTTTCCCTCGTCCAGTAGCTGAGTCACTTGGTCATAGAAGGCGATCAGGTTAGTTTGGCAAGACCTGCCTTTCATGAACCTGTGGTGACTGGGCCTGATCACTCGGTTCTCTTGCATGTGCTTCATGATAGCACTCAAGATCACCTGTGCCATGACTTTCCCTGTCACTGAGGTCAGACTGACAGGCCTGTAGTTCCCTGGATCCTCCCTGTGACCCTTCTTGTAGATGGGCACAACTTCTGAAGAGTTCAAAGTCTGCCCTCTGGAAATTTAGTGCTACTGTCCTGCTAACCACCCTCTTCACTTTGCCTGGAACAGAAAACCCTATCATCTCACGATCGATCTCTTAGTCCTAGGTGTCCTCCTACTGCCACATCCCCCACAAGGCCTTCTCTGTTCACAAACAGCAGGTCCAGGAGGGCACCTTCCCTTGTCGGTTCATTCACCAGCTGTGCAAGGAAGGTGTCTTCCACGCACTCCAGGAACCTCCTAGACTGCTTACTTTCTGCTCCATTGTACTTCCAGCAGATATCAGGAAGATTGAAGTCTCCCACAAGAACAAGAGGCATCGATCTAGAGATTAACCCCAGCTGTTTGCAGATGAGCTCATCAGCTGCTTCTCCTTGGCTGGTGGCCTGTAACAGACTCCCATCACAAAATCTACCTTCTTATGGGCTCCTCTGATTTTAACCCACAGGCACTCAATCTCCTCATTGCCTCAATCCAAGTCCTCCCTTACAAAGAGGGCTACCCTGCCTCCTCTCCTACTCTTCCTATCCCACCTGAAGAGTTTGTAAAGATCTCCCGGCCTAATCAACATTTCCTTGACACAAGCACTTTCTAATGATAACGTACTACAGCCTCATCCAGTCTTTTAATTTGAGCCCCTAGAGAGAATGTAATCATAGAAATGTGTCTTCCCCCCCTCAACCTCCACTTCATGCTTACTATGGCAAACAGAAATCTTCAACTCTCCACATAAAACCAAAAAAAAAAAGCAAGTCTTGGGTCTGGTGCCAGACAGTATTGCTGTTCATGAAAGCTCTCTGTGCAGAAAAGGTCTTGTTTCCAGTCAAGGCAATGGAAAAGTCTTAATGATAAAGTCCCTTGCATTACTGTATACTTAGGGTAGGTGACATAGTATTCAAATTAAAAATTTTCAGAAATCTAAAACTTACTTTGTCCAGATGGAATCAAGAATTATTACTTTGCTCAGCAGTTGGTACAAACCACAAAATACAGTGTACAGTATTGAAGATGAAGCACTCATTTAATCACAATTAAGAATAAATATTATTTGAGAACTCCACATCTGTGAAGTCCATACAACAAGGAGAATGAACAGTGTCCAAAGTGAGGAAAAATGTATAAATGAATAATTATCAATTTAAGTGTATGTCATAATTTCACTGAAAAAACCCAGAAAAGGTACTTTTGAACTAAAATTTCTCTTGCCTATATGAAATGTTGGACAATGAGAAATGCTTGCAGCCTTTTTTTAATTTGTTTTTTCTTTGATTTTACTTTATATATATTTTTTTAAACAGGATCAGGAAAAGTCATATAAGCAACTTGTAGTCATGAAAACATCTACTTAAAACATTATTAACACTTAACTTTTAAATAAACATATATTTATACCTATTTACTCTAGTCCCATTGTTATATCTCAGACATGGAGCTGTCTTAAATTCACAGCACTCTCACTAAAATTTCCATTTTCAATGAGCAAAGGCAAAGTTCAGAGTTCATTTGGAAATAAACTCAAAAATAGCTAAAGATTTTCTCAATACTACGTCTGTTATGACTAATCACAAAAAAAAATGGAAGGTGAATGTACTTTTGCAACCAATTCTGTTACCATTGGTATGCATGTTAAAGCTCTTCCCTATTTCCTACTGACCCATTAATCTGGAATTAGAACAAATTGAAAAGTGAGCCTTAATTCCTTAATGTAAGCCTTAATAGTCTTACCTTTTCAAGTGGTTACAAGCATGTAATCTGTGTGATGGTTCCCCAATAAGAGCAAAATGTTTTTAAAAACTTGGAGGAAAAGGGAAATCACTTTCTTTCTTCTTTTGTAGCTTAATCATACCTCCCTCCAATAATAAAAAAAAATTCTATAATTTTATTCTTATGCTTTTTAAGAAGGAAAAAAATCACTCAGAACCAGCTAACATGCTAACATGTAAGAGCCAATATGTAAGGTATGCTAGCAACGAGGATTGGTATATTTTCCCTTCTGCTTTAAGAACAAGCGTGCGCACTTTTCAGTTGTAAAGGCTAGTTCTGTACTGTTTTGTATGGTTTGATCATTTCAAGCAATCAACAGAATGTGTTGGAGATGTTGAATCTGCAAAGTCTGCACATGTATTTGATTGACTTCATTTAGCCTAAAATTTTGCACATGAATGAAACTAAGCAGTAAGAATAAAGGGCAAAGAGTCTATAAGAATTAATACACAAATCTGCCAGTCTCCATAGGATTTTGGTCTATCCTCTCCTCAGCTACCTGTTCTGTAGGACTAAAAGGAAAATATTAAGGGTATGACGTGAGTGAACTCTTTTCAAATTATAGACAAAAAAAAAAAGGCAAATCCCAGTGTCTGCAATGATTGTGGTACCATCTAGTGGAATAACATTATACAAGCAGCAATTACAATCTATGTGTAAAAGCACAGAAGGAGCTTTTCAATCTATAACTATGCTATTTGTGTCTATACAACAAAGAGATTTTCACAGCACAAGCTTATTCTGGAAGCAGCACAGGATTTCTCACAGCAGTCATTTTACAGCACTAAGTGGATGGCACCTGAGAGAAGGATGCTATCCGTACCACAGTGACGATAAGTACCAATGCAGTTTCAAGGAAGGAAAGGGGGAAACAATCACCCCCACTCCCCTCAGAAGTATATGTTTAAGCATGTACTGAAAACATCCATAAGCTGATGAATGCCAGTCAGTGTGTTATGAAATGATAAACTGCCCCACTAGACCAATCTTGGCACCTTTATATCAAAGTTTGAAAGGAAAGCTTGTAGATAACTAAAAACAGGAATAGAATTCAATGTAGACTGATCAGAAGAGGATTGTGCCAGACTGATCTAGTAACTGGATTTCTAGACAAAAAAAAAAAGGAAAGATTTAGTCTATCAAGGTTCAGTGAAACGTGTGATACATTCTGCATATCACTGCTGGAGAGAACAGGCATTGACATAAGAATTAGAAAATGGATTTAGACCTGGAAATGAGGGATGACAATTCCTGTTGAAAGAAAAGGGTTTGGTTTCACTTTCAATCTTCAAACTATTTTCAAAAAAAGAGGATGGTTATGCTAGTGAAACTTGGTAATAGCACAATTGAATGCAAATCTTCAAGTTTTCACAGAACTGGTGCCTTGCAGACAGCATGATCACTGCAGAGGAAGAGTGGAATAAGAAAAAGGAAGGTGCAAGACTGAAAGTTGAACTGGTGGAAATGACCTAAGTCAAACAAGATTTGTAGTGAAGCCTTTTACAAAAAAATCCTTCAAAAACCAGGAAAGTCATCAACTAGAACTGACCAAGAGAGAAAATAGACACTGAACTATATAATCAAAGGACTATTAACCCATGCCTGTGGTGCAGCATAGAGGAGAGTGAATTTTTTGCAAAGACAGTAGAGTGGATAATGTTCAAAATAGTGAAAGGCATAAGTAGAAATTCATTTGACCGGCTGTATACAATTTGGATTACTCGTCAATAAAACATCGATTTAATCTGGAGCTGGTGATATTAGGATGATGTTAGAAGAAGAAATAATAAGTAGTATCAAAAATTATGGTATTATAGGGCAAAGTTCCTCTTTAAGAAGATGTCAGAGGCATAAAAACCTGGAAAGAAGAAAAGCTGTTAAGAGCAAAGGTCAATGATGGCAAAGAAGAAAATAGGTATAAACCACATACCAGTGCATTATCACAGAATCACAGAATGCCAGGTTAACCTGCTCCAACTTTTTAGGTAATTTGTAATTTTTATTAGATGGCCCAGAACTCTTCCAAGCAGGGCCTTAAAAGTGTCCAGTGTAGCGGAATCCACCACCTCCCTGGGGAGATTATTCCAATGTTTAGCTGTTTTCATAGTGAAAAATTTTCTTCTGGAATCCAAACAGAATATCCCCAGGAGTAACTTATACCTTTTATCCTCTGTCTTTTCCATGTGATTCCTTGTAAAAAACTGTTCTCCATCGTCTTGCTAGACACCCCTTATGTACTGGTAAGTGGTAATATGGTCTCCCCTAAGCCTTTTTCTTTCAAGGCTGAACAAACCCAGTTCTCTCGGGTTTCATAGTCCTCTGATAGTCTTAGTGGCCCTTCTCTGGACCCTTTCCAGCCTGTTTGCATAGTTTTTGTACAGTGGGGACCAAAACTAGATGCAATACTCCAGGTGCAGTGCTGAGTAAAGTGGAATTATAACTTCTTTAT
This sequence comes from Clamator glandarius, assembly GCA_033459285.1. Classification (NCBI taxonomy): domain Eukaryota; kingdom Metazoa; phylum Chordata; class Aves; order Cuculiformes; family Cuculidae; genus Clamator; species Clamator glandarius. The sequence goes on along the minus strand of JAUNZM010000449.1, from coordinate 772,155 downwards.
CTCCACTGGAGATACCTTTCTCAATGCACTCCAGAATCCTGTTGGTCTTCTTTGCTGCTGCAGCACACAGTTCAGTCATCTTGAGTCTGTTGTCCACCATCGCCCAGGTGCTTCTCCACAGAGCTGCTCTCCGGCCAGGAGGAACCCAGTCTGTGCTACATACAATGGTTATGTATTCCAAGGTACCTTACACATACCTCTGTTGAACTTCATAAGGTTACTGACACACTGCTCTTCCAGCCTTTCCAGGTCTTCCTGGAGGGTAGGTCTTCCCTCTGGAGGGTCAATCTCCCCACTCAAATTAGTGTCATCTCCAGAATTCATCAGGATGATCTTGATTCCAGCATCTAGGTTAATCATGAAGATATTAAACAGCATTGGGCCCATTAAGTTCCTTGGGGAACTACGCTTGTGACACGTCACCAGTTTGAGAAAGAACCATTTACCATCACACCCTGGGTATGGCCTGTAAGCCTCACGCACTGCACAGACCACTTGTCCAGACTGTAGTGCACCAGTTTCTCTAGGAGGAGGCTGTGAGGAACCCTGCCAAAACCCTTGGAAAAGTCCAAATAGACAATGTCCACCTCTTCCCCTGCATAAATCAGTTGGGTCACTTTGTCATGCAAGGCTATCAGGCTTGTTAAGCACAATCTGCCCCTACTGCATCCATACTGGCTTTTCCCAACAATGTTCTTCAGTTGACTTGTGACAGTTGCTAGGAGCATTTACTCCCTTAACCTTCCCAAATACTGAAGTGAGGCTGATGGGTCTATAATTGTCTGGGTCCTCCTTGGAGCCTTTCTTGCGTGGGGGCAATGTTAGCCTTCTTTCAGTCTTCAGATGTCCTCTGATCTACACAACTTCTCAAAGACCATGGAGAGTGGCCTCGCAACAACATCAGCCAGCTCTCTCAGCACCCTCAGGTGGATGGCATCTTGGTCCATCAATTTGTACAGGGCAAGATCTGTAATAGTTCACATCCCAGCTCTTCATTCACTGATGGTGGGTCTGTGTCTGTATCAACCCAGAAGTTTGTTCCAGTGACTTGGGGCCCAACAGCACAGGTAAAGACAGAGGTGAAGAAGCTATTGAGGACCTCTGCCTTTTTTACACTGGTGGTGACTGATTCACCTCTCCTGTTTAACAGTGGGCCAATATTCTCCTTCTGTTTCTGCTTGTTGTTAACATAATTGAAGAACCCTTACGTGAAGTTACATCTCTGGCCAATTGAAGGTCAAGCTGAGCTTCTGCTTCTACTTGCATTTCTGCATACTCTTATTAATGCCTTTGTAATTCTAAAGGGGTAATGCTCCACTTTTCCACCTATGATACATTTCCTTTTTGGTTCTGAGCAGACCCAGACGCTCATGGTAAAGCCAAGGGAGTCTCTTGCTCTGCCTGCGTGCAGACTGCATGCATTAGTATACATACACTTAAGGCAGTTGATGTGATTCTCATTTAGTGGGACAGGTAAGACACTCTACACTGCTCTGATAGACCTGGTTTTTTTTTCCCAGCTGGCTGTGGTGATGGTAGCATGGGCATTGCTGTACTGGGTCCCTTCCCTCAAGTCCTTTAGTTTAAAGCCCACCTCACTAAGTTGGTCAGGCTATTGCCATAGATTCCCCATATCTTCTAGATAGGTGTATTCCATGCAGTCCCAGCAGGATGTAGTCCTCATAGAAGGGTTCTGTTATCATAAAAGCCAAAACCCTTGCAGCAATACTAGCCATGCAACCAGAAGTTGATCTGCATTGTGCATTGCTGTCTTCCCCTATTCCTTGAACTGGTAATATGGAAGAGATTGCTTGGACACCAAGTTTCTTCACTTTCTTCCCCAGGGCCTTACACTCTTTCTTGATTCTGCCTGGGTTAGGGCTTACAATGCGATTCATGCCCATATGGAAGAGTAATGGTAAATGGCCTCAAGCTCTGCCAGGGGAGGCTCAGGCTCGACATAAGGAAAAAATTCTTCACTGAAAGGGTCATGGGGCACTGGCAGAGGCTGCCCAGGGAGGTGGTTGACTCGCCGTCCCTGGAGGTGTTTAAGGTGCAGGTGGATGAGGCACTGAGGGCATGGTTTAGAGATTGGTGGGAATGATTGGACTCAATGATCCGTTGGGTCTCTTCCAACCTGGTGATTCTATGATTATTATTCTATGGTAGTCTTTGATCTTGACAATATGTGGCACTCTGCAGCATCCAAGAACTTAGTTTCCAGAAGGCAGTATACCTCAGGTGACTCCCTGTTAGGCTGGCAGGAGGGTGTCTCAGTGCCCTTTAAAAGAGAGTTCTTCACAACAATCACACTTCATTTCTTTTTTGCAATATTCACCATCTGCTGTTGGTCCAGTTGCAGCTTGTGGGTCTTGCTTTTGGGTGTCTACTCTTGTTAAAGCTTACTATAAGCTGCAAATGGGTCAAACTCTCTGAGGACAGGGGTCGAGGACAGCCTTCCTGTAAAGCAGAACGAGAAACAACCTAACTAGCTCTAAAATAGGTCTGTAAATTCTCATGGAATATAGTTGTCCATGATGAATGGGGATTGGAGTTGCTGATCCAAGAAGTCTCTCCTTTACATGTTTTATTTCTAGATCCTTCATTTTCATTCCACATTTGCAATACATGTCCAAGAGAGACCTTGGAAGGAGCAGATCCAATTGCAGAGCCTAAATCTGAACTAGTCCTACAGTATGCATATAAATTCCTGCTTCTGTTTATTAATTTTCAGCTAGCCATTTAATTTTATAATGCATTGGATTTTTCTTCTTGCTGAAATTGCTTTTCAGTAAGGTGGTGTAGCACCTCTTCACATGTTCAGTTTCCATATAGACTGAGTTTCATTAGTTACTTACTTAAATAGGGTTTTTATAAACTGATTTGCTGTTTCTTATTTGAAACTTCATCGATTATACTCATACAGGACAGAAATTATTTGTACTAAAATTATAGGTGACCATGAATCTGACTATGTAATCCTCCTGTCCATACTAGCAACAAGATTCTTCTTGTAGATTGTGATCGGAACAAAGAGGCGGTAATCTTAGACTACACAGGTTTCATCATTAAAGACTATTTTAAAGGAGGCCAGCAACTTAATAACCTGTGGAGCTCTAGCAAGATAGACTTGTACAAAAAGAGACAGGAAGATGATAATAAAAAGTGCAGTTATGCAGATTGGATACTGAGATGAAATATTTGCATTTCTCATTACAGCAGGCTGTTTTAATAAATGTTTGAATAAAGGTGTATAGATTTGAACATGAATAGATTCTTCTTTCAAATACCTTAATTTACTGCAATAAAGGGGATTGGAATTATGTTTTCCATCTCTGTGTGGAAAGTTTAGCTACACATTTATGCCAGTTATTAGGTAAGCACTTGTTGGAAAAACTTTTATTTATTAGGAGATTTAAGGAGTTCATAAACAGGGTGTGATTTTTCTTGTAATTATAAGGTTACTTAACCAGATCGAAATTAGTTAGCTTTCACTATTTGTAACACCTTTCTTTCACTGAGTGAAAATGAATACTCATTTCTACAATAGAGATTTAATCATCTATAAATACAGAGAAGAAATCTAAATCTTAGTATTTTGACTTCTAAATTAAGAACCACAATCCATTTGTAATGTGCTACTCCTTCCCCTTTATCCTTTTGTGCAAGGAGTGCAAAGAGTCTTTCAGTAGGTTCTTTTCTAGGTTTTGTGTAGCACACACTGCCACATTTATGTATAACCTGTGGGACAAATTTAAGAAATGTGTTGCAAAAAGATTAGTATTGTTCTTCCAGATTTTTTCACTCCTGTGAAACTCCCCTGGCTCCACCAACAGACAAAGAGTACAGGTGATCTGGTATTATATTTCTAACAGAAACTAAAAAGAAAAGCAATATAATAAATCACAGAAGAGTGTGTTTCCACATAAATTGTCTTTAGGTTTGGCAGGTTTATCCCCCATCTTGAGAGATTCTGTGACACAAAGGTTCAAACACTTCAGTACCTAATTTTTTTCAGCTTGTGCTATAGAAATATCAAGTCCAAAGTTTACTTGTTTTTTAGTAAAGCATTGAAAGCTCTCTGCAGTAGCACACTGGCTGCAAATTGGACTCGACAGACTCTCTTGAACTCAAAATGTGGCTCAAAATGTGGCTCCCTGATTTTTCCTGGGGAGTATTATTTGAATCTGTGGGATATGGCATATACACTCAGTTCTGCAAAAGCTGCAATGATATATTCATTTGTAATAAGTTTTCACGCGTTCTCTTCACTGTTGCTGTTTTTGCATTCACCTATTGATACCCATAGAGGGTGCTCATGGATAACTCAGAAGCTAAGAGCACAAGGGCTGGAGGGCTTCTTGTCGGATACCTGTAGCAGCCACAGTAAATTAACTGCAGTTTACAGGCTGCCCAGGGAGGTGGCTGAGTGACCATCCCTGGAGGTGTTTAAAAGGCAGGTAGATGAGGTTCTTGGAGACATGATTTAGTAATAGACGGGTGCAGCTGGAGTTAATGATCTCAAAGGTCTTTTCCAACCTAATGATTCTATGATTCAAAGATTCTGTAGGAGATAAACGTTGTTCAGAGACTTCATTTAACAGAACTCTGGGCTGGGATAGGAGACACAGCATATGTGTACACAGCAGACAGTCAAAACAGACTATCATCTTTGTGCAAGAGAACAGGTTAATTTTGCCATCTTTAGCTTTCATATAGACTCATTGAAGTCTATATGGGCTGCAAATACTTAGGAACAATAATAACATACTAAAAAAAATGAAATGGAAACATTCTAATTACATTTTAACTCAAAAGAAATACAATTGCTCAAATTAGTATCATCCTACCTTCATAGCAGCATAATCTGATTATTTCTCAGACACCAACAACATTGACCACAAACTTTACCATCCTTAAAAATTCAGGCTTTGAATCTACATATAAATTATGCTCTTGAATTAAATCACTTGAGAAAGCAGTAAGCTTAGTAGAGCCTTTGTATTTTTTACTACAGCAAAAATAAAAAAAAAATAGTCCTATCTGTAGCAGTTGTAATCTGTAAATTAATCATTCTACAGGTGCCACAGTCAGCCAGACCTGTAATAATATTTCGGGACTGTGAGGGATATGCTATTCAAAATCATAGCAAACATTGTAATTGCCTCAGGGTATACACAGAGAGAAGTACAAGAGTTCTCACAAACTTTCAAATACCTGAGACCCCCTATGCCACTCTCAGTGGTAGTTTCAGGGCTGCAAAACTGGGAGAGTAGGTAGAGAGGTAGCAAAACAACCTCCTCCAGCTGCTGGGAAAGTGCATGGCTGAGTATCTCTGGCCTTCAAATGCTGCTGTTTGGACTGGGAAGGACTGATAGGTGTAGCAAGCGTGACCTTTCCCACTTGTTGTTTTGGAGAGAGCTGGAAGGAAGAGAAATGAAGTACTGGGTCACTGCATGGTGCTTGCTAGTTTGAAGGAACCACAGAAAGAAGCACAGGATTAAAATGGATATGGAGGCTACAGCTACACCACGCAAGGCAACTTATCTGCTACAGTCAGCTAAGTTGATTATGCAGCCAACAGTTGTTACAGGGTTCCTAGTCCCAGATGTTATTCCCCGCAGGCATGTCTGAGCTCAGCATCTATTCACTGCAAAGAGAAAGACAAGTGTCTATTCCCAAACTCTCAGCCTGAGCACAAGCATACAGACAGTTCAGGTTTACCCCATTGTTAGCACAATGGAGATAGAAATGAAATGTCCCATTTGGTGATGAGTGCCTGCTGCTGAGAAACTGTGTCTTCTCTAATTCAGTGGTTTGAGTGTTTACTAAATATGCAGAAGAAGCTGCTGAAGCTTGTAAACAGAAGGGTAATCTGTGTGTGCCAATAGGTGTTTGCCTTCAAAGGCCAGCTGCAAGTAGATAAGGGCAGCAAGTCATACTCTTGGCTGAAAATAAAATAGTAAAACAGTAAAATAAAACAAAACAATAAAAAAGGAAGCTAGTATTGTAATTTCAGCAAAGATTTCTACTGGAATAGTCAAATACTCAGATCTTATAACCTGATTATTTGGCTTTTGAAATTCTAAGGAGATGACAGTCTTTGCAGTTGATTCTCTCTTGGTAAATGCTATTGCATTATGGAGTTCTGGGTAAAGGCTTAAAGAAACTCCTGTATCCACACAGGACACAGTACCTTCAACTTGCACATAACTGTATAATGTTTACCACGTACTTCTGTTTATCTGTATTTACCTACAAAATATATCTCTATTCCAAGCAATGTTTTTCATCTTGAATTATATTTTTGCAAAGATGATGAAATAAAACCTGGATTGATTACATCTGAAAAAAACACCATTTATTAATTAATCATGAATTCCTTTGCTGTATAATCACCAGAGCGATCAGGATAACGGTCAGCTAATAAAGAAACCTGTAATTGTTTTCAAGTCTAGACTCCTCTAAAATTAACACAAATTCACTGTTCCTGCAAGGGTATGAGATTCTTGCAAGTCAGCCCCAAAGACAGCACTGAGGATGGTTTTGCAATCCTAACCAAAGAATGAGGATTCAGAGCTCAACTTGTTGAAGTCCTCAGTGATACATTCAGTAGGATGAGAAAGTGATTATTCTCCTCATTCAGGACACATTTGCAGTACTGAGACACCTCAAACGAGGACATAAAGAGAAAGGCTAAGAGAAATGTGTTTGTCCAGCCTTGAGAACACTCAATCTGGCTTTTAGTGCTATCTACAGCTGTCTAGTGGGAAGGTGTAGAAAAAGATAGAGTTCAACTCTTCTCAGGGATAAAACAAAAGGCAAAGGACAAAAGTAAATACAAATTCTGCATTCATATTCCAAGTAAGACACTAGAACTTTCAGGTTACCTGACACCAATTCTTCTACTTCTATTTCTGCAATATCAGCAATAAAATTAATAGTGTAAAGATGTCACTCAGCAAAAGTAAGGCAATCAGAATCTGATCCTTGATTAAAAAACACTATTGTAACTATAGTTTGCTTCTCCTTTTATGAAGCTTGAAAACAAGGAAGAGAAGTTTCATACAAACTCATGATAACATTTGCACAGGAAGGACAACTCAGTCCAGCTGGATTTACGACATTATCACAGTTTAATTAAGTTCTGGTCAAATGTAGGTATTATTCAACTAAATTAAAGGGTAGATCCAAAATCAATTTCTTCCTAAAAAATGTTGCATGCCATCTGCAATAAAGAAGCCTTGTTAAAAACCAGTGGGCTTATGCACAACAATCCCATCTGTATTTCAAGGATATTATTACTTCAGGAAGAAAAGCAGAAAAGCCTCCTTTTAAAGCTACATCATGTATGCATACCGAACAAAGAAGGGATGGCCTTTAGTACATCTCTGTAGGACAATAACCCCCAAGAGCAAGGAAACAATGTTGAAGTCTCTTACTAGGTGTTCCTATAAAGTCTTCCTTCAAGAAATAAGGTTTATTATTAACAGAAGGAAATAGGAAACACATCTATGATTGCTTTGTCTTTCCTGATAACTATGCAGGTGCCTAGGGTCCACCTGGCACAAAATAAAGTTACATTTTGACCCTCAACTCTAGCTTCAACCATAGGTTTGCTCCAACATCTCATATATGTGATCCCTCAGAGCTCTATTTCTTTCCCTCAGAACTAATACACGCCTTAAGGACCTTCATCCTGTAAAAAGTAGATCTTTCTATATGGCAATGGAAAAAGAAGGGTGTTGTACTTTTGTATTCTATAAACATCTTCCTTAAATGCTGTTATATGTACAAGGTGTTCTTCATTTTTGCTAGAGAATGAATATTTCACACTCAGTTCCTTCCCCTTTCTATTTACGCATGAACAGCAAAGAAGATAGTATCCATGCAGTTTGTGCAGAAAGATCAGCAGAAGAAAGAGGCAGCTGCTTGCTGCCTCAGTTGCTGTGCTTGGAGAACTCCTGCATGGCATTCCATAAAAGAAAAAACACATGTCATCATCATTCCTGACATGCACACACACACATTCTCCCTCCCTGAGTCTGCAGAGAGTCTATATAACCACAATATAACCACAGGAGCATCCATTTCCTCTGTTCACCATCAGCTTCAGAATCCCTATTGTGGGATAGTTAAAATTTCACCTTTACATATATCTTCATTTTTAACGTGTACATGATTGTGCTGCATCAAATCAAATGTGATTTCTTTCATGACTAGGTTTGTGTGAGGAATTTAAGTTTTGGTGCAGCATTGCTTGTATCTATACCCATAAAACATCTAGAAGGAGTTCAGAATTCAATACCAGCCCCTATGGAAGGACTCTGAGGAAGGAACCAAGGAGCTCAAGATTTTTCACTGACTACACCTACAAGTAGAAAGATAGGAAGTGCTCTTCCCCAAAATCTTAAACCTCCTCAGTACGTAGCATAATCCATACGCACTGCTCTTTGATCAGTAAAGGAATGATATGGCTCTGTGAAATCACAGCCTTTTTATTGGATCAGGAACGAGTGTAAAGCAGAATCAGACTTTCTGATTACAGTAAAAGTATAGAAGTTGATACTTCTAATGAACTTTTTCCATTGCTCTTTCAAAACTAATGCAGAAACTAATCCATCACCAGTTTCGTATGACAAAGTCATGCTCTTCCACTCCAGTTCATTAAAAAATAGTGATTCTGAGTTCTTATGTGGAACATTTTAAAGTTTCAGTTTAACAGCCAGGAGACCTGAAACATGGCTGCACAAGCCAGTTGGATACATTTGAATTGCATTTCTCTGAAAATCAGATGGGAAAATACTATTATTAACCCAAACTCATGAGTTTGGCTATTTTAAGATGTTTGTCTCCTTTTTATGATAGCAAGATTTTGGTTTTGCAAGGAGGCCCTGCTTCATCTATTTCAGGCGTAAGTTGGAAGTCTTATTTACCACTTGCCTATATCCGGGCAAATTACTTGTTTGCACCAGGTGAATACTGCCTTCAGTAAATGAAAAAGATACATACTCAGAGGTTAGGCATAGCTGTATGTAGCTTCACTACCTATGTTTAGTCCTCTACTAGAGTTACCCATGCAACAGAGTCTTTACTACCAGTAATATAAATTAGGAGAAATATCTCGGTTTCAGGGAAACTACTTCAGCAAAACATAAATGTCAGGGACATTTTTTCTAGGAAGGTAGAATGGATGGCTTTTTGACCACTTCCTCCTCTGTAATAAGAAAGTGTATGCTAGATAACATCTAGACTCTGCAGAAGAATTTGCGAGTACAGATGAATGAATATAAAGAGACTGAAACATCAAAAACTGAGATGAGAAAAACAGTCATTGTTCCTAGAACCACTCTGAGAGTCATAGGATTTGGAAATAAAAATTTAGGAAAAGACATTTGAGCTAGCTGGTATTACTCAGCTGCAGTAGTATGACTCACATGATTTTAAACTCAGTGGTTACAGGCTATTTAAGAAATACAGCAGTTATATGGAATTATTTAAAGTTACAAACAGTTCAAAAATATAGGACCTTGATTGTATACTAATTCATGTATTAAATTATAGATCATGAAATAGGACAATAGGCTATTGAACAGTCTGAGGATCCAGAAATAGCAGGCCCTGCTACTTGTTAAATGTGCAGGAAAAAATGTGTCCACCTACAGAATGTCAGTTTAGGAGGTTTTGGTGCTGTGGAAGTACAAATAGATAAAATAGATAAAATAGATGTAATTATACTGATGCTTTTCCCATGTGGAAACAGAATACAGTTCTGAGTATTACACATACCGGTTGCTTTCAAAGATCCAGTCTCTCAAAGCTGAAGATAAAACAGAATGGAAAGAGATATTTAAGTACAAAGGATTGGAAAGATTAACCTCAGCTGCTGTGTGGTCTCTCCAGTCTAACATCAACCATGTTTTTGTATTAGTTAAGCAGGCTTTACCAAAATGTCTACTCCACCTTCTCCATATGTTACAGGCCTCAACAAATACAGTTGTTTCTGATATGGGTGGAAATTATTTCTGAATATGTCGACATGTAATTTTGATTACTTGAGAAGACATTTAGCACCTATACAGCCTACAATGCTAACGGCACCTTGCCAAATATCCCTCCTTAGGTTGCAGTCAGCTGTTGGAAATTCATAGCAAGGCACTCTGCCTATGTGGGCAGCTCATAAACAATGAAGAAAGAAGAAAACATCCTCTGTACCACAAGGTGATCAGTAGAAACCCTGGAGAAATCCTGGGACTGATACAGTTTGGTTTAGCAACTGGAAGAAAGATTGATCAGGAATCATTTAGACCATCTTTGGAATACTAGGAAAAAATTGGAAATTGGTAAAGAAGACTTTCCCAGATGCTCCAAACAGACAATCATTACTGGGCATGGCTGTATTTATTAAGAAATAAACCCCAAACACCAAGACGAATGAAGATATTTGTAGCATTTGAGTATGCATATGTGTATGGAAAACATTGGGCCAGCAGTAAGAACAATACTGGATAAAAGCACCAATGAATAAAAAAAAAAAAAAAAGAGCAGTTAAAGAAATCATTGAAACTCCATGATCATTAAAAATAAAGACAAAAGGATGGAATTACTTGAATTTACCAGACAAAAAAATCTTGTCCAGGAATTATAAGTATAGTAAAAATATTGAGCATGTTAACTGCTAATGACTAGCAACAGAGTAATTTATACATCAATGTTTTTATATGGAATTTGAAGTGAAGTTGAATTTTGAATTAGTTCATTTCCCACAGAAAATTACATAATCTTTATTCTAAAAAGAATCGAGCAGATCCTAAACATTTTGTAAACTGCATTTTTCTAAACTTGTAAAATGGCAAGCTGACATCAACCCCAGGCAAGACCATGGAAATACTTCACAACTAGAAAGGCATTAGAATATAATAACACAACAAAGGCTAAGAATTTAGGTTTACGGGTGCCCTAGGTAGGTGGTATAACAGAAAATGTATCTGTGAAAACTAGCTTTCTGATGGGAGCAGCTCAAATCAAAATTTGACAAAAACTTATAAAGTCTTAGAAGTAAAATATTAAGGAAGCTCAATTTATTTTATGTGTTCAAATAATGTAAAATATGTGGGCCAGAAAACTTTCCAGTAAGATCAGTGACTTGTGTCTGAGAGCATGGTATATCATGAAAGGAGCAATCTATCCAGGCTTATCGTGCAGGGGAAAATTACTTGAACTCCAGGCTTATGAACACAGCATTTTTTAATCATTTATTGCTTTCTAAATTTTTTGTTGGAAGATCAAATTCTTCTATGGATTTTGGGCTGTCATTAGTCAAGAGGCAAAGTCTTCATATACCATATAAGTATTAAAGATATCCTTCTGATATACTGTGTTGCTGTTGTTCAAGGAAAAAGCAAATACTTTGATAAAAAAATTTAATAGTATTTCTTGCCTTTTGTCCTAGTTTTGAAAACATAAGAAATTTCACCAATCCTCTCTCTTTTAAAAAGTTTCTTGTAACATATCTAGAGAAATGAAAGAGAATTTTTTTGAATAGTTTGTGTATAACAAATAAATTTTATACCCTGATATAATATTAATTTATATCATATTTACAACCTTCACTCCTAAAAATATAGGTCTGGATTACTTAAGTTAAAGGAGAAGTACTTACTAGTGCTCATCTTCTGATAGTTCAGGATAAGTCTTTAGTAGTTAAAAGAAAAAAGCACGTTTGCTTAAACAAAACATTATGTTACTGAGTGAATCCTGTACCTTTCCAATGATGGCAAAACCATCCCACCCCACGTGTACTTCACTGAGATTTTGTGAGGTAAATTTACTACCATTCTTAAGAAGTCTTAGCTTTCCCTAGAGCTGAATTAGAGAATTACTTAGCAGAAGAATTTCAAAAGGCATGCAAAAAGAATACGAATTCATTCACTTTAGGACTAGCCCTAGGATCTTAGATTTGCAATCAGATGCCTGGAAACATAAATAATCACAATCCACAGGGGAAAACCAGAAGAAAGCAGTCATAAAGGAAAATCTTGTAAGAAATACTCTCTTTCATGAATCTCCCACTCTGAGGATTGCAAGTAAAGTCAAGAATGAATGGTTTGAATTTGCTTATGAATGTCAGCAGCTACTCATTTAATAAACACTTTTACAAGTCATGAAACAGTAGTGAATATGTATTCTCAGAACTACAAATCAGCTTAAACTAGAATTTTGATTTATTGGAATTCTTTGCTCTCTATATACAGACATATCTGACTTACACATGTGAATTCTTTTCTATAGGGAAGATGCACTTCTTCATAAACACAAGTAATGTCACTTAAAAGTACACTATATGTATAAGTGGACTGGGTGTCTGCATATAAAAAATTCATGGGATTTTTTCAGACAAAATCTGAATTGACATCAGCACCAGATTTCATTCAACCATAAGGCAGCTTGCTTCATGTAGCAAAACCACTGTAAATGGTTGAGGCAGATTCTTTTATCAGATCCAAAGACATAAATTCAGGATTAATTTACTTACAAATCAAAGTAACTAAAAGTAGTATTTAGTTTATCATGCTTTTCTTTCTGAGAATTTCACATACCCCTTAAGCCATTGAAAGCCTGTTTTAACTGGTTCCTTGGTAAAATATCAGCGTAGAAACATAAAGATATGAGTCCATCAAGGCATGTTAGCTGTTTAATTATGAGAGACTGCACAAGCAAGAGAATATAAATTCTTTTTGAAAATTTTTACCTGTTGGAATTTGCAGTATGAGAGTATCAAACATTTTCTTTGATGGCTTTAAACTGTGACTTATCTCTGATTTGGTGGAAAATGTCAAATTTGTTGTTTAACTAGATTTCTTTCTACATTATAGCGAAGCTTTTTGATTAACAGCTGCATTATCATATTTACCACTGCTTATTTTCTGTCCTGTGTGGAAAAAAAAATCATCTATGATCCTTTCTTACTTCTTCTAAAGAATGTATTTTTAGATAAGCAATGGAAGGGAAGAAGACACATTTTTCAAAAAACATGAAAATGCTCATTAGCAATCTTTTAAAGTGAGATAACAGGGTGGTTTTCCTGTGTAGGAAATACCATAAAAGAATTCAGGAAAAATGATCCGCTGAGAGTGCAATCACATGATTCCCATGGGGAAGGAAAAAGCCTGGTTGTTTAAGGTCACAGTTCAAGGGACAGCACAGTTGATGTCTGTATCTCATCAAAGCCAAGAGCTTGAATTGAGCTTGTAAGACATTCTAAAATTATACTACAATGACAAGGTTTGACTGCATGGTTGGGACACAAAGCTAAGGAAAAATTATAACATTTTCCATGTCAGATTTCTCTTGGGAAGAACAATTTATAATATAGCAATGATTTTCATAAACTGGATGTTCAGTTTTAAACTAAAATGTAATACTGTAAGACATACAGTTTTCCAACTGGCTGTGACAGCACTCTTAAACCAGAGACATGCACATCCACTTCTCCAAATTCAGTACATGAAGAAAATAGTTTCAAGTGTCAGCTGTATGAAAACTCAAAGAATATCCCTTTTTAATAGCACCAGTCTGTAAAATAAATTGATTGGAGGAAAAATAGCAGAATTATTTCACAGAGTTTTCTTTATATGTATTTCTGATAGGTAGCATTGAATCTTCATTTAACTATATACTATAAAATTATAATTAAGAACAATGTGATGATATCATCAGCTGTGTAATAATGCAGAACTTCCACTTGAATAACAAAGTACGATTATGACAGTACACTCTATATGAACTTCAATTGATATTTCCACTGAAAATATACCAGCTTTTCATATTCAGCCAGATCTGTAGCTGGTGGGCAGAAGCACATTTCTTATGAGATCATTGGCACACTTTTTTTGTGGATAATGGACCTATGATCACTGTTTTTTGGAACTCTGCAAAGAAAAGGAAAAGGCCTGGGGAGACCTCTTTCTATCCTCACAGCAGGGATTATTTCAAAGCATTACTATCTTTGAAAGCTGAAATTCAATTCATGCTTATTCTCTTAACAAATTCCTACCAGTGCAAAGGCAAAATGGGTGTATTTGATTCAAGTTCCTTTCTTGGACCTGCAATATATTTATCAAGGACTCTTTAAGTAAAGAAGGAAAAACTCAGAGTAACTGGTGAGGTGAGATGGACCGTATAAGAATAGCTCAAGCCTAGCCAATATCTCACCCCCATAAAGTGCCTGCCTCCACGGCCTCAGGTCTGCTGAGTGCAGCATCCTCTGCCATGCTCCCCCAGCCTGCATGACAGTTTAATGAAGAAATGAAAGCATTAAATCACATCTACAATTTTAGCACCCAGAACAAAGGATGGTGAACAGTCAGTTTGCGATGTTAGCCAAGACATTATGCTGAAAAAGATGGAGATCTTGCCTGCAAAGTTAACAGGTCTGTGATGACTGATACATTGGTTTGCAGACTGTAGTTTTGACTTTTGCATAATCTCTAAAACATTTCCTTTCAGAACCTGCTGCTGGCCACGTCTTCCTCTACCTCTTCCACACTGCCTAAGTCCAGTGGCTAAAGCAGCACCTAGGGTGTTGTATAACAGGTTCACATCTCCTGAGTTTAGTTTGGAAGAAGGTTTTGATTTTTTAACTTGTCAAGTGAGCATTCTAAATTTTAAACAGTGCAGTATGACGTTAAGTGCCTATCCTAGTCTTTTCTCCTATTGAAAGGATGGCAAAATAAGAGACTGAAGCAGAAAGGGAGACATTTAGAAGAGGTATAAGAGAGGAAAATGGAAATGCCAGCCTGAAAAACTCAGATGCCTTCATTCTGTTAGAAGGCTCCATTGTCACCAGTGCACGGTGATGACTGATGCCGTAGTGAAATAGACACCCACGTACTCAAACACATAACAGAGCAGGATCAATAGGTGTAAAGGGAAAAAGATATTAAAGTAGGGAAAGAAAGGTATATCAATTTCAGGTCAATCATCTTCATTCCTTCTTTTCAGAATCTGGATCTGGTCTTTAAGCTCAGTGGTACATGTGTCTTCGCCTGTGACCTTTGAGAATCAAATCGCATTTACTTAAGTGCAGGAAAGAGAAAATCATTAAGGCAAAATATTTTTAACAGCAAACAGAGGAACACAACACCACAATAAGGAAGGATTTATCTAAAAATAAACTAATCAAGCACCCTAGAACAACTCCCAGACTTTCATTTTATAAAAGACGACTCCCAGCACAATGTCTCTATCTCAAGGCATATTGTCTAATACACCCAACTATATAAATGTTGATAAGTTCTAGCCTGACAGAATAGAAAATTTTTCAATAGAAAAACCTATGCTGCAACACTATTTTGAAAAATTGTTCTACTTTATTTTTTATGCAGGTAATGTTGGCAGCTTTGCCTGTTCTGAGAGGAAATTTTCCAGAAGTCACTGTTTCCCTGCCAGCACAATGTTTATATTCATGCTACAACTTATTATAATACTGAATACTATAAATGATTATGCACTGGTGCATTTTTTTTTAACAAATGGGACACATTCACAGAGGGTTAATACTGGTCTGCACTTCTTCTGAAGTTATTTTTAATTTTATTTGTGCAAAATATAGGATATTCAGTTCTCACAGCAAGGTTCTATTCATTTAACATTAGACACCTAAAAATTAGAAATTTAATATAAACAATATATATAGTATCCCTTTATAATCAGTGATCTTTCCATCTAAAAAGCATGTAAAGCTAATTTTCTTCAAACAGTTCCTGTGTCTTTGTAGTGTTGGTAGAGGAAATGACTGAGTATATTTCTAGATTGCTAAAGCTAAGTGAGACAGATCCCAGCTAGCTAATAACTGGGTAATATTTACCAAGAGAAAACTCTAACAAGATAAGACTGATTTTATCTCTCAAGGATCAGGTTTTGTCCAGTAAATTCCCACTGAGTATGACTAGAAAAAAAATGAGAAAGAATATAATTTGAGCAGATCCTCCCAAATTCAGCTGCTTTTTCAGCAGACCAAAGAAGTAATGGCCAGCAGAACCGTTTTTTCTGAAGTATAACCACCAAAGCATTAACATTGTATAGGCTGATGTAGATTTTGTAGCGTGTTGACACTCAGCAATAAAGGCAGTATTTCCTTCTTTCAGTTTGCCTAATACAAATACATTGTCTTTTAAAGCACATAGTTAGTTTGGATTCTTTAGCTCCCTAAATTACAAGAGAGAAATGGGCAACATTGCCTCATTCTTTAGTGACAGTTGTGCACAAGAAGAGATGCTACATGGAAAACCAGACTGTTTGTGTAATAATTCATGTCTACATGCACACAAGCAAAGAAAGTAACCAGTGATATCCACCCTGTGTGCTCCCACCTAACTATCTGAATGGCGATAGAGTTGAAAAGGGAATTTGGACATGATCATATAAATATATAGAGCCAATTGTTGCTTTTTGTGTTCACAGGTAGTCACATCAAGCCATAGCGTATTTTCCTAATAGCTCAGAGCCTTTGCCATATGCTGTTCCTTTACAACCAACAGAAGGTGATGACATAAACATATCCTTTTCCCAAATTGCTTGTGTTGTGTGTGATTTAACCTTTAACTCCTGCTTGTTTTTGTAGGTGACATGTCAAATATTTCTTGTGAGCCTTTGGCAAGGGTTTGGATAGAGTTTCAACATTTTTCCCCTAAGTAAGTAGGCTGCAGTCAGAAAAGATTTGCAGGGAGATCTCCCTTCCCCCATCCCTCTAGCCACTTCCTCCAAGCTCAAACAGGAAAGTGAGGACAATACAGAGGGACCAGCCATGGGCTCACAGTAAATCTGCAACTACTTGAAATGTCAGTTCCTGTTTTTGAAGCCTGCAGAAGGATAAATACCCTCCTGGGCTGCACTGCACAGCTGTGAGGCCTTAGCATGTGCAGTCCCAGCTCTGCTAGAGCTGGGGGCAGCAGGAACACAGAGCTGTGCTGCTCAACCGAACACCCTAACACTACCAAGGGAGATAATCAATCTTCCTGTAGGGACATATAAATGCTATTTGAAATGTGTAAATGGGATTTTATCCCAACTAAGGCTGCTACTTTTGCCTTAGAAAAACAGGATTTGACAGAGGAGTAGTTTATACACATATTAGAGACAAATTTTCACTGCCAATCTGTACAGAGTTAGAACTGTCAGAAGTTTTGGGCCATGGCAATCCCTGTTATTTTTTTCCCTTACAAATATCTGTGTAAGTGTTAACAGTAGATCCTGCTGAAAACACACACACAGTGTTTCCCCTAATGTTCAGGGTGAATTTTTTCCAGCTGTATGAGATCTTCTGTTCAATTTATCACAACAGCCAAAGTATGCTTGAGCATTGACTGCAAAAGAGTTGAAAACAGGTTAAGTCAACACTAGCTTAATAGAAAGCAACTAATAGAAATGCAATGTTAAGGTAAAGAACATTTCAACTCTGTAAGCAGTGTCGAAGCTGTTGAATAAGAATTTACAGCAAGCTTTGGCATCACGTGAACGCTTTCACAACCCCATGTGTTTGTAAACCAAGTTCTGTGTTTTGGACAATGCAGAAGAAAGCTCTGTGAAATAGTTCTTCACCCTCTAAGAAATAACGGCAAGGTGCCTAGATGTTTTGCCAGATTCAAATATACTTAATTCATAAAGTAACACACATGCACATTTTATTTCAAGCCATAATCTGAGAATGTCAGATCAGGTATAAGAGGGAAGCAAATGCTACTGGTTTTGAAAGGCTGACGGTAGAAAACATGTTGCAAAAGTGAGTAGATATTCAATTAAGTTAGGAACTGCTCTGTAGAGTAGGAATGCATCACTCACTGCCTAAACTGTTTCAGAGAAACTTTTTTTCAAGAAAATCGCTCAAAATTCTCAGAAAGTATTTAAAAACACTTTCCAAATGCTTTTCATGGAGAATACTAATGAGCCCAGAAATTCATCAGAATTTTTCATTGGTTGTTACTTTCTTTACTTAAATGTATCACTTGTTCTTGCTGCTTATATCTAAATAGATATGTTAAAAGGAAGAGAAATACCGGGAAGGTATAAAATAGTTTAATGATATTTTTGTTGTTGCTGTTGTTGTTGTTAGACCACGGTTGTTTTTCTTATATCAAAGAGGCAGGTACAGGACAACAAGGTGATCCGGCTCTGTCAGCACAAGATTATGAAAGGCAGATCCTGCTTGATCAACCTGATCTCTTTCTATAACAACGTAACTTGTACTGGGTGAGAGAAAGTCTGTGGACGTTGTCTACCTAGATTTTAGTAAAGCCTTTGGAACCATTTTCCAGAACATTCTCCTGGAGAAACTGGCCTTTTACAGCTTGGATGGCCATATGTTTTGCTGAGTGAAAAACTAGCTGGATGGCCAAGCCCAAAAATTGTGATAAATGGAATTAAATCCAGTTGGAGGCTGGCCTCGAGGGGTGTTCCCCAGGGCTCAGTATGGGGACTCTACTGTTTAGTATCTTTATCCATGATACGACAAGGGAATGGAGTGCACCCTTAATAAGTTTCCAGATGCCACCAAGTTGTGCAAAAGTGTTTATGTTCTTGTGAGCAGGAAGGCTCTACAGAGGAATTTGGGCAGGCTGGATCAGGCCAAGTGCTGGGTTCTGCATTTGGGTCACAATAACTCCATGCAACAGTGCAGGCTTGGGGAGGAATGGCTGGAAAGCTGCCTGGAGGAAGGGCAACATCATGCTCATTTTTAGGAAGGATAGGAAAGATGATCCTGGGCACTACTGACATGTCAGCCTCATCTCTGGGAAGATCATGGAACAGATCCTCCTAGAAGCTATGCTAAAACATATGGAGAACAGGGAGGTGATTTGAGACAGCCAACATGGCTTCACCAAGGGCAAGTCCTGCCTGACCAGACTAGTGGCTTTCTATTATGGGGTGACCCCACCAGTGGACATGGGAAGAGCAATAGATGTTATCTGTCTGGACTTCCGTAAAGCCTTTTGACACAGTCCCCCACAGTATCCTCTATAAATTGGAGAAATATGGATTTGATGGTTGGAATGTTCTGTGGATAAGGAATTGGTTGGATGGTCACATTCAGACAGTAGTGGTCAACAGCTCAATGTCCAGATGCAGATCTGTGACAAGTGGTATCCCTCAGGAGTCCATAGTAGGACCAGTGCTGTCTAGTATTTTCACTGATGGTATAGACAGGGAGATCAAGTGCACCTTCAGCAAGTTGGCAGATGACACCAGGCTAAGTGGTGCAGTTGTTACACCAGAAGGATGTGATGTCATCCACAGGGAACTGAACAGGCTGGAGAAGTGGGCCCGTGTGAGCCTCATGAGGTTCAACAAGGCCAAGTGCAAGGTCCTACACCAGGGTCAGGGCAATCTGCAGTGTAAATACAGGATGAGGAATGATGTGATTGAGAGCAGCCCTGCGGAGAAGGACTTGGGGGTGTCCATTGATGAGAAGCTCAACATGGGTCAACAATGTGCACTCGCACCCAACTGTATCCTGGGCTGTTTAAAAAGAAGGATGGCAAGCAGGCCAAAGGGAGGTGATTCTCCCCATCTATTCCACTCTTGTGAGACACCAACTGGAGTATTGTGTGGAATTCCCAGTATAAGAAGAGAGATTTAAATGGCCCCTTGGGAGCACGGCGAAGATGAGCGTGGTGAAGAGGAGCGTGGCAAAGAGGAACATGGCAAAGAGGAGCGTGGCGAAGAGGAACATCGCAATTCAAGCAACAGATCAAGAAGACAGGGCGAGAAGGCAGGGTGCAGAGAGGACCTAGAGACTAGCCGGAAGACACTGAAGACCACGGTGGCCACCCAGCAGAAGATTACAGCAGCTCCGTGTGCTGCAGGGTGAATGCTGCCACCCAGACAGAGCCACAGTGGGTGCATGCAGCTACCCAGACCCTGAGCTGCAGGCAGTGCCCCCCTCCCACTCCAGCTCGTGCCTCTGTTACCGGCTCCACTTGTGAAAGCTGTGCTTGAGTGGCTAGAAAACTTCCTTCCCTGGTCCATGAGATAGATTACTGTCCTCTGATAGTAGTCCAAACTGGTAATGATGATTTAGTTAACAGAAAGACTAAAGCCATCAAGAAAGACTTCAGGGCCATTGGGAAAATGATGGAGGGCTCTGGGGCACAAATAGTATTCTGCTCCATCCCAAGGCTAAATAGAGAGGACCTGGAAGTCAGGAAGAAGAACTCAATTAAAGCCTAGCTCCGAGCCTGGTGTGAGGAAAGGGGCTTCGGCTTCTTTGATCATGGGGTGGCTCACACACCCCAGAATTTGTTACTAAGGATGGGACACATGGGTCTCCTAGGGGGGCTAAAGGCCTTGCTAGAAAGCTAGCTAAGCTCATAAACCAAGCTTTAAACTAGAAGTGAAGAGGGAGGGGGATGAGACCAGGCTAGACAGAAGCGAGCCTGGACGTGGGGCATTGGTGATTCAGAGAGGGTGTGCTGGTGAGGACCACCAGTACATCACCACACAGAAAGTCGGGGAGAATACACCTGGGGGTGGTAAGGGAGATACAGGCACTCTGGTGCTAGCTACTCCAGTTACCAGGCAATTGGGAATGAACTCTGTTCCCTCTAAGAGGGCTGAAGGCTCGGCAGCTCAGCTGAAGTGCATTTACACCAATGCAGACAGCATGGGTAATAAGAAGGAAGAGCTGGAAGCTGTTATAGGGCAAGAAGCCTATGATGTTGTTGCTATCATGGAAATGTGGTGGGATGACTCATATAACTGGAGTACAGATATGGTGGGGTATAAACTCTTGAGGTGGGATAGGAAGGGAAGGAGAGGAGGCAGGGTAGCTCTCTTTGTAAGGGAGGACTTGGACACTGTTAAGATGGATTGAGGCAATGAGGAGATCGAGTGCCTGTGGGTTAAAATCAGAGGAGCCCATAAGAAGGGAGATTTTGTGATGGGAGTCTGTTACAGACCACCCAGCCAAGGAGAAGCAGCTGACAAGCTCTTCTATAAACAGCTGGGGTTAATCTCTAGATCAATGCCTCTTGTTCTTGTGGGAGACTTCAATCTTCCTGATGTCTGCTGGAAGTACAATAGAGCAGAAAGGAAGCAGTCTAGGAGGTTCCTGGAGTGCGTGGAAGACACCTTCCTTGCACAGCTGGTGAATGAACCGACAAGGGAAGGTGCCCTCCTGGACCTGCTGTTTGTGAACAGAGAAGGCCTTGTGGGGGATGTGGCAGTAGGAGGACGCCTAGGACTAAATGATCATGAGATGATAGGGTTTTCTGTTCTAGGCGAGGTGAAGAGGGTGGTTAGCAGGACAGTAGCACCTAATTTCTAGAGGGCAGACTTTGAACTCTTCAGAAGGCTGGTTGGCAAAGCTTGATGGGAGACAGTGCTGAAGGGCAAGGGAGCCCACGAAGGCTGGGAGCTCTTTATAAAGGAGATCCTAGCAGCTCAGGAGAAAACCATCCCCATGTTCTGGAAAAAAAAAGCCGGCAGGGGAAAAAAACAGCTTGGTTGAACAGAGAGATCTGGAGTGATATTAAGAAGAAGAGAAATGTTTATGGGCTCTGGAAGAGGGGACAGGCCTCTTGGGTGGACTACAGCAGGGGAGTGAGATTGTGTAAATTAAAAATGAGAAGGGCTAAGGCTCAACTAGAAATCAGATTGGCAAAGTCAGTGAAAGATAACAAAAAATCTTTCTATAAATATATAAATAATAAAAAGAGGACTAGGGAGACCATACAGTGCCTATTGGACACAGAAGGAGCAACAGTGACAGGGGATGAGGAAAAGGCTGAGGTACTTAATGCCTTCTTTGCCTCAGTCTTCAATTGTAAAGAAAGTTGTTCTCTCTGTGTACAAACCCAGGAGCTAGAGGAGCAAAATGAGGCTCCCATGGTCCAAAAGGAAGTGGTCAGAAATTGCTTGCCCAACTAAACACTCACAAGTCTATGGGGTCGGATGGGTCCCAGGGAGGATCCAGGGAACTACAGGCCTGTCAGTCTGACTTCAGTGACAGGGAAAGTCACGGAACAGGTGATCTTGAGTGCTATCATGAAGCACATGCAAGAGAACCGAGTGATCAGGCCCAGTCAACACGGGTTCATGAAAGGCAGGTCTTGCCAAACTAACCTGATCGCCTCTGGTCTGGACAGGCACACACTTTCCTCGGTGAAAAACTGGCTGGATGGCTGGGCCCAGAGAGTGGTGGGAAATGGAGTTAACTCCAGCTGGAGGCCAGTGACAAGTAGGGTTCTCCAGGGCTCAGTGCTGGGACCAGCCCTGTTCAAGGTCTTTATCAATGACCTGGATGAAGGCATCAAGTGCTCCCTTAGCAAGTTTGCAGACGACACCAAGCTGGGTGGAAGTGTGGATCTGCTGGAGGGTCGGGAGGCTCTGCAAAGGGATCTGAACAGGCTGAATCAGTGGGCAGAGTCCAATGGCATGAGGTTTAACAAGGCCAAATGCTGCGTCCTGCACTTGGGCCACAACAACCCTATGCAGATACAGACTAGGAGAAGTCCGTCTAAAAAGCTGCCTGGAGGAGAGGGACCTGGGGGTGTTGGTTGACAGCCGACTGAATATGAGCCAGCAGTGTGCCCAGGTGGCCAAGAAGGCCAATGGTATCCTGGCTTGTATCAGAAACGGTGTTACCAGCAGGTCCAGGGAGGTTATTCTCCCTCTGTACTCGGCACTAGTGAGACCACTCCTTGAATCCTGTGTTCAGTTCTGTGCCCCTCAGCACAAGAAGGATGTTGAGGCTCTGGAGTGAGTCCAGAGAAGAGCAACAAAGCTGGTGAAGGGGCTGGAGAACAGGCCTTATGAGGAACGTCTGAGACAGCTGGGGTTGTTTAGCCTGGAGAAGAGGAGGCTGAGGGGAGACCTTATTGCTCTCTACAAGTACCTGCGAGGAGATTGTAGAGTGGAGGGTGCTGGCCTCTTCTCCCAAGTGACAGGGGACAGGACAAGAGGGAATGGCCACAAGGTCTGCCAGGGCAGATTTAGGCTGGACATTAGGAAAAAATTTTTCATGGAAAGGGTCACTGGACACTGGCAGAGGCTGCCCAGGGAGGTGGTTGATTCACCTTCCCTGGAGGTGTTTAAGGCACGGGTGGACAAGGTGCTGAGGGGCACGGTTTAGTGTTTGATAGGAATGGTTGGACTTGATGATCCTGTGGGTCTCTTCCAACCTGGTTATTCTACGATTCTATGAACTCCTTCTGTGAGCTGATCCATACCAAAAAAGCCATAATTATACTCACTGTTTGTCATCTTTTATTTATTCAGCCTGAAAAGTCTGTACAATTATTGGGACAAAAAAATTTCCTTTGTTTCTCGGTTGTCAGATTGCATTAGATTTTCCTATTGTTATTATCATGTAAGGCCACAGTTTGTTTCCCAATATCTTCCAGCTAGCAGGTATCCCTACCTTGATATTAAGTAGATTTAATTTCTTTACGAAGGTACAAAGATTAGGAATAATTTTTGTACAGTTTTGTACTGTTTTAAATGGATGAGGGTGGCTTCTCAGATTTCAGCATATTCTGGAGAATATCCAAGGCCAG
Organism: Clamator glandarius; assembly: GCA_033459285.1. Lineage (NCBI taxonomy): Eukaryota > Metazoa > Chordata > Aves > Cuculiformes > Cuculidae > Clamator > Clamator glandarius. The sequence goes on along the minus strand of JAUNZM010000449.1, from coordinate 748,603 downwards.
TCATAAATATAAGCTAGCAGATTATATGAATTCCATAAATTTTTAAGGACCATCATTAGCCAACCTTTCTCCTCATTTCCATTTCCTTTTGACAAGAATAATGACTTAGTTATGAAGAGCTTTCAAAAGTATAGGAATGTGAAAAATAGGCAGCCCAAACCTGTTTAATAAACAAGTAATAGATTACACTCCAGCTAAGCACTCATTTATGGGACAGAGAGAACAGTATCTAACAACCATTTTTACAAACAACTGTCAAGCATAGGAAATAACATAAATTCTAGAAATTGCAGTTTGTTTTTCATGAGTTCATATTAGCATTAAGCATGAAGTACCTAGAAACTCTAAAAGTAATTTGAAACGATATCTATGGCAGTATAACCAAACTTCTGCGAGTTGATGTTGGCCTTTTTTCAGTATGTCTTGCCTATTTTGCATTAACTTTCACAAAAAGAAAATCATATGCAAACTCCAACAAAATCTTTATATAAGAAGTAAATTACCTTCTGACTTGCCTTGGGCTGCTAGCTAGGCAATCCAGTAGCCTTTAATATACTTGACAACTTCTGTAGACAAAGCAGGCCGTAAAATAGGAATTGTCAGCCAAGACAAAATTTTGAAAAATTCCTAGCAGGACAGAGTAGAAGTAATGCCTCCCCCACCCCATATTGATGTAACTCAACATGGATCATTTGAAATCACCAGCTGAGAACCTTTATGGCTTGGCAAAGATATAAAACAAATGTCTCGGAACATACACAGCCTTTACGCAAACTCTGATAAAATAAACTTTCTTTTCTATTTAAACCCTAATACAGATTTGTAATAAACTGCTTAGCTCATATTAATGGAGTTGCATGTTTTTGTCCAGAGATGACAAATAGCTGCTGCTCTCCCATGGCCACTTGAAAGCACTGAAGCTTTGCCTAGTGTAATTATGAAGTTGCTGTTGTTAGTTCATGCCTGTATCTTTTAATGGAGGCATGTTACAGACTTTAACATTGCACTATAATAGTTCAGTCCTGTCTCACTGGATCTCATTTAAGCAGATGTAAAAGGTACAGTGGTTCACAGTCCACTGCTAGCAGTGTGTGTGAATATTCATGTGAAATGAATGGGGTTTCCTGGGCTTGCCATTGCTTTGACGGGATGGCGACACTAATACAGAGAGGTGCCCTACTGTAAAGGGAGAAAGGTTTAAAAATACATATAATGTTTACTGCAGATTTTATTTCCTCATTTCTGGCACAGGTAATATTCTTCAGGAAACAAAATGATGTCATTTCCTCTCTACAGGCAAGTTACATAAATGCTGGAATAGAGCCACTTCAAACAGCCTTCAAACAGATGGCTGTGTGTATAAATGCCAAAAAGTGAGAGCAGCCACTTGCAGTAAAAATCTTACCCCACACATGGTATAATGTTTATTTTATAACCTCTCTCATGGACTTATATGGCTCATTCTTCTAATTTTTCCAGGCACAAATCCCTTAGGAAGTGGTTGTAGAATACCAAAGTAAAACAAATTAAAATTATATAAATAAAATAACTTGAGCAGAACAAACCTTAGTGTCTCAATAGATACCAGCCACAACAGAAAGCAGACTACAAATATTGATTAGTTACTCTGGAATTGCACTTTGAATAATAAACCAATGAGACTTAGAAAAACCCAGTTAAGTGTAAAGGCTTTATAAAGCTTGGTAAGGAATATTAACTGGAGGTGTGACAGCTGAATCCCTTGAATATGAACGCATATTTACTCTGACAAAGGAAAACCCTCCATAGCCCTTTCAATGTGCTGAGGCCAGCAATTTGGTCATTAGAAACACAGCCATGAGGATAGAAGCTAGTATTGTATGACTGAACTTCCTGGAGAAGCTCAGGCACAGGACCATGAGCAGCTAGGAACTGCAGTGGTACGCGTCAGAAAAGAGAAGGAAGAAAGCAGAAAGGAAGGGACCATCCTACAGGACACACTGCCACCCATCCCAGTAAGCCTACAGCCAGTGTGGCTGCTGGGTGTGATGCTGCTCCTGCCTTTCTTTCACATGCCCCTCCTCACATTTTCCCACGTTGGGATGAGAAGCAGGTGATACCAGTGGGTTAGCTGTAGCACTAGTCTTCCAATGTGGGGAAAAGACTCAAAGACACCCTGAAGGGACAGGGCTAACATGAAAGAATCAGGGGCTCCACCGTTTAGCACTGCAAAATCCCACAAATCTTTCTAGCACCAAAATATTCTAGCTTGATAAAACCATGCACTGAAAATAGTAGGTGGGATTTTTTTAAAGGAGTTTATCATTGTTCTGACTCTGTCAAAATCTAACACAATGGGAGAAATCCCTGACTTCAAAAGTAGTGGCAGAAGGCCAAAGCACAGCACTTCTAAAATTTCCATCCATGCACTTTTGAAGCTGTTTTCTTTCTTGCCTCCATTATAGGCAAAATTTACCCTGGCTCCAGAACTGTGTCTCCAGTGCCATGCCTCTGCCGTGTGAAAATTCAGCTTTCAAATGAGGCAGACTGGTTTCCCTCAGGTGGGAAAAATCAACGACAAAGGGATCTTGGAACATAACTGCAGTTTAACTTGATTTACTCATTCACTGCAGCACAGTAATGGAGACAAACACAAACCATCACAGGCAATTTCCTTTTTCAAAAATTTCCATTCATACAGCAGTGTCCAGTTCCCAGAGGGCTTTTCTGTCCAGTGAATATAGTTAAAAGTAAAGTTTCTGCTAGATCTTGCAGCTTATTTCAAGGACCATTACATAATAAATAATAGGGCATTCCTTCACTGTAGATAGGGAAACTGCCATTTGAATTTCTAGTAGTAATGATAACAAATACATTCTCATGATTTTGCCAAGTATCATATTAAGCTTATTGGGCAATTATCAGTGAGGTTTCCAGGGGACTGTGATTGAAGTCAGAGGTGTTTCACTCTCCCTCCTTGCTCTCTGTTCCCTAGGCATTACAAAGTCTCAGGGCGGAGACCTACTCAATTTTAGAGGCTGAAAAAAAGGAGCTTTGACGAAGCAAGGATCCTTCCCCACAGATTCTTGTGGGCATCACATGGGCAGCAGCTTGACCTGGCTGCAATGGAATGAAAGGCATATTGCAGGTGAGAGAGCAGACCATCTCCAGCCCTTACTCTCTCCATGATCCCCAAGAAGAAAGGCAATACACACAGCAGCTTCCTTCCTTGGAGAAAGCAGTGCAGGAGGCTGAAAACAAGGACACAGCAGGGAGAGGCAGTGTAAGCTGAAAATGGATCAAGCCAAGATAAAGCTTGACAATATCAATGGCGAGTAACTCCAGCATCATTTGACAGCACATTACTTCTGTGTGATGGAGTTCTTGCCCTTCACTCCTGCAATGGTTATAAACTTGCTTGCCTGCTGGCAACAGTAACTACGAGATTTTGTAAAACAGTGCCACAACTCTGAAAGCTTGATATGCAATTCAGTCCTTGGATGAAATATTAGAATAAAAAAGAATACCCTACACTATAGCAGCAAATGACACCAAATGTACTTTAAAACCAATCCATTTTTAATACCTCAGCGTCACATTTTGTGTCTTTGCCCTACAGCCACACAGAAAGTGAACTATACATAAGTACAGATATACCAATAAAATAAAGTCCCAAGCCTTAGATTTTGGTCTTTTGGGACAGAAAAAGTTGATCAGAAGACTGTAAATATTGTGTTGGCCTTGTATGGAAGAGCCCAGAAAAGAATAAGGTATCCTTTTAGTTCTTTGCAGTAGTGATCAAAGCTGGAAGTGTGTTATGAAGACCCTGCACAGGCCAGTTTCAGGCTCAGAGGAGTGACAGAGTAGACAAAAGGAAGGCAGGCATTACAGGAGTTGCATAGATTACTCCATCCTCTAATTCTGTCCCTAAATTGGACTCTGTGTAACAGTCTGCTCTAGAACAGCAAACCTCAATGCTATCTCTTGCTGTGGCTACCAGAGCCAAAATTTAATGCAAGTAATTTGTGCAGTTTGCCTTATTGTTCAACACTGCGAGGGGAAAGTTCTGTCCACTCTGGGGCTGTACTGTGCTTGCTGTATGACAGGGAAAAGGAGTCACTTGGAAGAAGGTACAAGCAGGTTCTAGCAAATGGCAGCTTATTTTTTCCTCTCATCCGCAGCACTGTCTTTATCTCCAGAGAGACTGACTGATCCTCACTACCAGTGCAGTGAGGAATTCACTGCAGTGAATCCATGAGTCAGAACTCTTCAATACAAGTTGAACTTTAAAGAGCCAAAAATCATACACTACACTGAGGAAACAGAACCAAGCATACCAGCCACTGATGCAATTGAACCACTGCCTTTTTAATAATATTACAAGTTCTTTACTTAAGGTCTTGTGACTGTTTGGAATGTCATTCAGGATGTTTCTTGTTCGTATTTTGTATGCATTTGATTGCAAAAGAACAGTTTAGAGATCCTATTACCTTAAGGCAGAATTGTGTCCTCAAATGTTTTTATGCTTCTCTTGGGCTCTGCTGCCTGCACTCCACCAAATAGTTTAATAAGTTCCATATGCCCATTTTTTTGAAGAACACATTTTCAAAGCAGCAAATGTTTTGACGGATTGGCTCACAGAGAGCCTGAATGCTGTTATACACATCGTTTAGCATTCCACAAGGCCCCCACTGTTAAATTCTGGGAATGTGGCCAGAGTGACCTACCTAATACTGCACTAACTAGCATTTTTTTTCTTTTTTTTTTTAAAAAAAAAAAGAAAAGAAATTCTTAACCATTGTGTTACACTAAAGTATAATTGGAATTTGACCATGTATCTTCGGTGCTGCCCTGGTAATTTGTGTTTGAGGTGTGTGGGAATTACATTGACAACTAACCGGACTCACAGAAAGAACGTTTTGCATGAAACTAAAAATATATTTTAAAAGTAGCTCACATACTTCATCTAAAGCAGAAACTGGGCCCCATCTTGCAAGAAGTTAAACACCACCTGAGAAGTAGAGCCTCACACACACATTGAGTTCAGGCGAACATGAGCATGTCCAACACTATCTAAAGAACAAACCAAATCATTATAGAGCTTGACACTCCATCCAGAGCATAGTGGAAATATTTAAGAAAATGCAGCGACACATATGCCCGTAATTTCACTATATACTATGAGTGCAACCAGGATTGGAAAAAAAATGCTCACACATTTGTTTTGTTTAAGGAAATGTTCTAATATTATTTTAAGGACTTTAACCCTAGCTTTGATTTTTCCATCTCCTTTTTCTAGTGGCAATTTCTTACTTTTCTCTTCATATACTGCTCTCAGTTCAAAATATTCTGGAAAGCAGGTGTAGTTTTGCTAATTCCTGTACAAGTGGGTGATAAGAGACTCAAGCAAACCGAGAAACAACAGATTAGTTTAATATTGCAACCTCCTATGCTTACTTTTTCTCCTGACAGAAAGAAATAAAGAAAGCAGCACAGTGCATTTGTTTATTTGGACAGGGAAATTTCCTGACCTAGCACACTCATTCTGTGTCCATAACCCACATAAAATTTGATATCTAACATTAAGGCAAAGAGAAAAGAGAGAAAAGCAGTGAGAAGGATATGTAGGTGCTAGGATATTCCGTGTCTCTGCACAAAACATAAGGCAGAATTAACAGCCCAGGAGTGTTTAGGAAGATTTGTGTTTCAGTGTGGCAGTTATTAGACATGTTCAGCAGCTGATGTGGAAATCACTTATGTAGTTCCTATAAGTCACATATGGCATAATCTCTTTTACCCAAACCAATCAGACCACAAACACAGAAAGAATGAAGCGTGTGCATACATTTATGTGTGTATATGTGTATGTGTGTGCATAAAAGTAGCTATTTAATGCAGGAATACATGTACCTGCTATAGTAAACAATTTCCAATCTGTACTACTGTCACACCAGCATATTTGTGTGACACCTCTAGGCTTACTTACTCAAGGCAATTTTCATTGAAATAGTGCTTGGCCCAACAGGATGTGTTTTAGGGAGGAAATAATACCTTGTAGACTGAATTGCATACACTGAATCTGTGGATACTTAGTAGGCTGATCCTGATACCTACTCCAGTTCGAATGCAGGCCACAGATTTCTGTTGTCACCGGCAGCTATGCTGACCTGTTACCACAGAGGCTGGAATGCTGCTGGCTGTGCCTGTTGCCAAGATGCTAGAGGACTTAAAAAAATTAGACCTTTGCAAACTGTCAACAATAAGACACCAGCTCTGCACAAAGATCAACGAGGGAAATATTTAAGCTAAAGTACAAGGGTATAAATGTGATGTTAAAACCATGCATTTGAATATACAAAAAAAGCAACAAACTGGAGGAGGTAGCACAATGGAAACAAGTAAATGTACCGTCCAATAGCTTTTTTTTTCCTTAGATCTTTACATTCTGCATACTACCTTATACAATTTACTATGTGGCTATAAAGGACAAAGTCAAAGTTTTATCTCTTAAAAGACAAAGTCTTTGTCAGCAATGCCAATTTAAGAGACTCTTATCCTTCCCACCCATTACTCTTTCCCACCCTGTGCGACTCTCCTTAGTTGTGCTGGCAGTTTTTGTGCAGCAATGCCGAAGGGCACTGTGAACCAGCTTATAAACAGATTCCATATTCAGAAACACTTCCAAAAACTGTGTTTTCTGAAGTCAGTGATGTCTTCAGTCTGATTCATCAACAGCTGTACAAACTGTTGTGTCAGAACATCTGAAGGGGTGATGCATTAACTGGTATAAAAAACTAGGACTTCATCTTCTGAAATCACAGCCAGTTTTCAATGTGTATTAGATGACTGTTCTAATAAAAAACTGATTTGTACTTCTCCTTTGAGAGCTGCCTAGGAATTACTATGCCAACATATAGAGGTTTTACATATATACATGACTCCAAAGAAGACAGAATTACAACCTGAAGACTAGGATTTAGAAAGAATCTCTCTTCTGTACCACTGATTCCAAGGGGCCGCAATGCATAACAGTTTTTTTGAAAAATCAAAAAAAAGAATGCACAGATTATTCAGGAATTAAATATGTGGCAAACAATGGTATCTGATTGCTCAAAGATCATTAATCCCCATAAGTAAGCATAACACAAATTTGCCGTTTATTCTGCTGCATCTGCTGCTATCACTCCTACAAGACTACTTTACGCAGAAAAGTTCAAGGAATTACATAGTAGTTAGTGTTTCACCTGTTCTGAATTTTGTCAGAATACTTTTTTAAGGAGAAAAATAAACTCTTAATATTAGAGTTGATCAGCCCTCCTTCCACTAGCAAACATTGCCACAAGAAACATTTCACTTATCCAAAAGGTGCCACAGTCCCAAATTGTTTGGATTTATGATGTCCTAGTGATAGGCATAGAGGAGAGAACCTCAATCACACAGGTTTTTGGCTCAGGTTTCTATTCATCCATATACAGCAATAAGCATTTTTAACAGAATCACAAGATTGGAAAAACCCACAGGATCATTGAATCCAACCATTGCAATCAAACACTAAACTATGCCCCTCAGCACGTCATCCACCCACCTTTCTCACACCTCCAGGAAAGGTGACTCAACCACCTCCCTGGGCAGCCTCTGCCAGTGCCCAATGACCTGTGAAAATTTTTTTCTGATGTCCAGCCTGAACCCCCCATGGTGCAGCTTGAGGCCATTCCCTCTTGTCCTGTCCCCTGTCACTTGGGAGAAGAGGCCAGCACCCTCCACTCTACAATCTCCTCGCAGGTACTTGTAGAGAGCAATAAGGTCTCCCCTCAGCCTCCTCTTCTCCAGGCTAAACAACCCCAGCTGTCTCAGACGTTCCTCATAAGGCCTGTTCTCCAGCCCCTTCACCAGCTTTGTTGCTCTTCTCTGGACTCACTCCAGAGCCTCAACATCCTTCTTGTGCTGAGGGGCACAGAACTGAACACAGGATTCAAGGAGTGGTCTCACTAGTGCCGAGTACAGAGGGAGAATAACCTCCCTGGACCTGCTGGTAACACCGTTTCTGATACAAGCCAGGATACCATTGGCCTTCTTGGCCACCTGGGCACACTGCTGGCTCATATTCAGTCGGCTGTCAACCAACACCCCCAGGTCCCTCTCCTCCAGGCAGCTTTTTAGACGGACTTCTCCTAGTCTGTATCTGCATAGGGTTGTTGTGGCCCAAGTGCAGGACGCAGCATTTGGCCTTGTTAAACCTCATGCCATTGGACTCTGCCCACTGATTCAGCCTGTTCAGATCCCTTTGCAGAGCCTCCCGACCCTCCAGCAGATCCACACTTCCACCCAGCTTAGTGTCGTCTGCAAACTTGCTAAGGGAGCATTCGATGCCTTCATCCAGGTCATTGATAAAGACCTTGAACAGGGCTGGTCCCAGCACTGAGCCCTGGGGAACCCTACTTGTCACTGGCCTCCAGCTGGAGTTAACTCCATTTCCCACCACGCTCTGGGCCCAGCCATCCAGCCAGTTTTTCACCGAGGAAAGTGTGTGCCTGTCCAGACCAGAGGCGATCAGGTTAGTTTGGCAAGACCTGCCTTTCATGAACTCGTGTTGACTGGGCCTGATCACTCGGTTCTCTTGCAAGTCCTTCATGATCACACTCAAGATCACCTGTTCCGTGACTTTCCCTGTCACTGAGGTCAGACTGACAGGCCTGTAGTTCCCTGGATCCTCCCTGGGACCCTTCTTGTAGATGGGCACAACATCCGCCAGCCTCCAGTCCAGTGGAACTTCCCCAGTCTTCCAGGATTGTTGGAAGATGATGGAAAGGGGTTTGGCCAGTACATCCGCCAGCTCCTTCAATACCTTTGGGCGAATCCCATCCGACCCCATAGACTTGTGAGTGTTTAGTTGGGCAAGCAATTTCTGACCACTTCCTTTTGGACCATGGGAGCCTCATTTTGCTCCTCTAGCTCCTGGGTTTGTACACAGAGAGAACAACTTTCTTTACAATTGAAGACTGAGGCAAAGAAGGCATTAAGTACCTCAGCCTTTTCCTCATCCCCTGTCACTGTTGCTCCTTCTGCATCCAATAGGCACTGTATGGTCTCCCTAGTCCTCTTTTTATTATTTATATATTTATAGAAAGATTTTTTGTTATCTTTCACTGACTTTGCCAATCTGATTTCTAGTTGAGCCTTAGCCCTTCTCATTTTTTCTTCACACAATCTCACTCCCCTGCTGTAGTCCACCCAAGAGGCCTGTCCCCTCTTCCAGAGCCCATAAACATTTCTCTTCTTCTTGATATCACTCCAGATCTCTCTGTTCAACCAAGCTGTTTTTTTCCCCTGCCGGCTTTTTTTTCCAGAACATGGGGATGGCTTTCTCCTGAGCTTCTAGGATTTCCTTTCTGAAGAGCTCCCAGCCCTCATGGGCTCCCTTGCCCTTCAGCACTGTCTCCCATCAGGCTTTGCCAACCAGCCTTCTGAAGAGTTCAAAGTCTGCCCTCTAGAAATTTAGTGCTACTGTCCTGTTAGCCACCCTCTTCACTTTGCCTGGAACAGAAAACCCTATCATCTTGTGATCGCTTAGTCCTAGGCGTCCTCCTACTGCCACATCCCCCACAAGGCCTTCTCTGTTCACAAACAGCAGGTCCAGGAGGGCACCTTCCCTTGTCGGTTCATTCACCAGCTGTGCAAGGAAGGTGTCTTCCACGCACTCCAGGAACCTCCTAGACTGCTTCCTTTCTGCTCTATTGTACTTCCAGCAGATATCAGGAAGATTGAAGTCTCCCACAAGAACAAGAGGCATTGATCCAGAGATTAACCCCAGCTGTTTATAGAAGAGCTCGTCAGCTGCTTCTCCTTGGCTGGGTGGTCTGTAACAGACTCCCATCACAAAATCTCCCTTCTTATGGGCTCCTCTGATTTTAACCCACAGGCACTCAATCTCCTCATTGTCTCAATCCATCTCAACAGTGTCCGAGTCCTCCCTTACAAAGAGGGCTACCCCGCCTCCTCTCCTTCCCTTCCTATCCCACCTCAAGAGTTTATACCCCACCATATCTGTACTCCAGTTATATGAGTCATCCCACCACATTTCCATGATGGCAACAACATCATGGGCTCCTTGCCCTATAACAGCTTCCAGCTCTTCCTTCTTATTACCCATGCTGTGTGCATTGCTGTAAATGCACTTCAGCTGAGCTGCCGAGCCTTCAGCCCTCTTAGAGGGAACAGAGTTCATTCCCAATTGCCTGGTAACTGGAGTAGCTAGCACCAGAGTGCCTGTATCTCCCTTACCATCCCCAGGTGTATTCTCCCCCACTTTCTGTGTGGTGCTGTATTGGTGGTGCTCACCAGCACACCCTCTCTGAATCACCAATGCCCTACCTCCAGGCTCGCTCCTATCTAGCCTGATCTTAATCCCCTCCCCCTTCACATCTAGTTTAAAGCTCGATTTATGAATTTAGCTAGGTTTTTAGCGAGGCCTTTAGCTCCCCTAGGAGACCCACGTGTCCCATCCTTAGTAACAAAGCCTGGGGGTGCATAAGCCACCTCATGATCAAAGAAGCTGAAGCCCCTTTCCTCATACCAGGCTCAGAGCCAGGCATTAATCGAGTTCTTCTTCCTGACTTCCAGGTCCTCTCTATTTAGCCTTGGGATGGAGCAGAATACTGTTTGTGCCCCAGAGCCTTCCATCATTTTCCCAATGGCCCTGAAGTCTTTTTTGATGGCTTTGGTCTTTCTGCTTACTAAATCATCATTACCAGTTTGGATTACTATCAGAGGACAGTAGTCTGTCTCGTGGATCAGGGAAGGAAGTTTTCTAGCTGCCTCCTTCACTGATGCACCCAGTAAGCAGCAGACCTCTCTGTGGAGCGGGTCCGGTCTGCAAATGGGTCCCTCCATTCCTTTTAGGACAGAGTCTCCTACAACAATCACCCTCCTCTTCTTCTTAACGGAGGACGCTTTTATCTTTTTCTGAGGATGGTGCAGCCTAGGGAAAGATTCTAGGCTGTGGGAGCCATCATCCTCATCCTTAGGATTGGATTCCACCTGCAGCACATGGTAGTTGTTCACAATAGGGATCTGAGGTTTTGCTGTCTGGTTGAGGGGAGCAGGTTTCCTTCATCTGGCAGGAACTTGCTGCCATTCCCCATCTCTTGTTGCCCCAACCTTGCAGCTTGCAGGTGGATGGTGTTTGACATACCAGCTCCAGCAGGCTGCTGAGTGAGTGAGAGGGCCCTGCTCCACTGGTCTATCTCCCTCTCACACTCCCTGATGCTCCTCAGCCTCTTCACCTCCTCCCTTAACTCCTCCACCACATGATGGATTTCCCATACTCAACTGCAGCTTTCACAAGTGGAGCCGGTAACAGAGGCACGAGCTGGAGTGGGAGGGGGGCACTGCCTGCAGCTCAGGGTTTGGGGAGCCGCCTGCACCCACTGTGGCTCTGGCTGGGTGGCAGCACCCATCCTGCCTGCTGCAGCACACGGAGCAGCTGTAATCTTCTGCCGGGTGGCCACCATGGTCTTTGGTGTCCTCTGTCTAGTCTCTGGGTCCTCTCTGTGCCCTGCCTTCTCGAACTACCGCTCAAACTGCCCCACTCCTCTTCTCGGTGCTCCCAGGGGCCGTTTAAATCTCCCTCGGTAGCCGCCGGGCCCGCCCCCTCCCGTCAGGCCCCGCGGGCCCAGCCGGTGTGCGCCGGAGACCCGCCCCCGCCTGGGGTTGTCAGGGATTTTCCTGGCTCAGGGAAGCTCCCACCGCCTCAAAATGTCCACCCGCCACAGAGCTCACCGTACTGCTGCCGGGTGCTGCCGAAGAAGCAGCATTAGTGGCTTCTCTGCATTTAAATCTCCCACGGTAGCTGGGCCTTAAAATATTTGTTTATTTAAAGTACTACATGCCATTTTTTGAAGGAATGGTGTGTTGGGTTTTTTTTAATTGCGTTTTGGCTGATAAGAAATCCAGTAACCAGAGATCTCTGGGATTCAAACACTGCCTCATGATGAAAACCGGCATGATATAATGCTGTCCTAGCTCTTAGTAGGATCTAGGATTTTCCTCGGAGCCTCACCTGAAGCCATCACCAAAGCCAAAGTCTTTCCCTGTACAAAGACGAAGCCGGAAAAAACAGAAGAGGGTTCCCCATCACTCATCCAGTGTGAATGTCATTTAACATAATTTATAGAGCAATGTGTCACCACCCACCTTGGGGTCATGCATCCTGTGGCAAAACCTTCCTTCAACATGGAATATATTTTCCTTAATTTTGATTTTTTTTTTCAGCCTGGTCGTCAAGTTAGCCCTTTCCAAGAATCCCTCCTAAGAGGTCGGAGGAAGGGTATGTATGCTAAATACATTATTCTGTACTTCCTGTCCCTCAGGCGTCTATTAGAAAATTGCTAGCTAAGACCTACAAGTATTTCAGTTCTGCTTTGCATTGCTACTGGGTATGGAACTTAGAGCAGCTCCGTGGTTATATGGTTGGCATTGGCTCTTTTACGGTCCATGCTCTCAGTTTTGCTCAACAGAGCTGATAACATGAGTCTGTGCTACAAATCTAGTACAATCCTTGAAGGAGTGAAAGATAAAATATTCTGGTTTTAAAGCTAAATATACATATGAAACAAAAATGCAGTTAAGATATGTTTTAGTATTATTGGCACAGGACATGTATGGAACAATTATCTTGAGAAAAGTGCTTCCAAGACCTTTGACGGCAAAATCAGCAAGGCTTAATTTTGTCACAACAACGCTTCTTTTTCCTTAAACAAATGCTGTTGCCCTTCTAGAAAATTCACTTTTGCTGTTGATACTTGTGATTTTTTGGAATAAGCCATAGCAGTTGTTAATAGCCCATAGGCTACTAAGAAGTAGCACTTAAATCACCATCATCTACTCTGTCTAGTACTAAACATTTCCTCTTAAAAGAATAGCCAGATTCATTTGAACTTCTCTGTGTGTTTAAGAGACATTTGTATGTAGAGAGAATGGTACATATGTAAAAGTCCTTTACATGAACACCAGAGACCTCACAAGAAAAACCAAGCAGGATTTGTGTCCTCCATGACCTAGTTTATCAGGGTGTTCACTTGGTCAAAACTTAACGTAAATAATGGTGGCTTCCTCTTGCTGACAGTCTGAGTGGTTTTGCTTGATCAGCACTAACAAGGAAAATGGTAAGAAAAAGATTTAAGTATCAGGCCACAAAGAGAACTCTATGTGTAATACTGCAGAGAAGCAAGGACCTATTTGCTTATTTCTTGAGCCCATGTACTACTGCTGTGATCTTGGAAACCGAAGTATATGTAGATGCATATCCTTCATTTAGCTACGAGTATGTTACATTGCCATGTGATGATTCGAAGTGGGAGATCATTTTGAAGTGCAGGGAATCATGAGGAGGTGAAGGTCATGCTAAAAAGCCTTGTTGGACTGCCTTGGGGCAGGGGGGCCTGCAGCTGAAGGGGCCCAGGCAGCAGGATAGACTGGGTGACCCAGGAGGAGAGGCTTGTGGCTGGTTGTACAACTACTTGAAGACCCGGAATTTCACAGGGCCATGGCAGGGAGGACTATGTTCCTGTGGGAAGCAGGCTGGAATTGCGCTTGCAGTGGAGACAGGTTACAATGGTTCACCCACATGTAGTCATGCAAACTCTACCACAGAGGCTTTGATTTCCACAGGATGGAGTCACTGATCTCGAATCAGTCTCAAGCACAACATCATACCTCCTCAGCCCGCTTAAGCATGACAGCACCCAAATTCGGGTGAGCCTGAAATATTCAGAACTCATCTTATAACAATGGTGACAGTTTTTTAATTTTGCTGCAGCAGCAAGACATCCAGGTGGCAAGGGAGAAGGGCCATAGAAGGACAGGAGATATGTGGGGAGTTCAGATGAGCAAAAGGGTCTAGAAAGGAACAACATTATGGCAGAGGTTTTCAAAACCTTTTCCCTACCCATGACATGCTGTGTCTACAAACTAGTGCTTTTAAGTGATAAAGTATACTAACATAATAAAAAGAAACCAGAACTTGGAGGAAAATATTTTCCCAGCCTTAGGAAAAGCACTACACCTATCCAAAAAGAACTGCTCAGACCAACCTACGCAAAACTGAACGTGTTGTGTTTCAGACTGTTAAATACATCCCCATTCCAATTTTGCAAACCAAGGCAAGCAGTGTATCAAGGCACCAGGGTGAAGCTATAACTACCTTCTGACAGGGACCAAGAAAAACCTATACACCAAAAACACATTCCCAGAGCCCAGGTGGCCCGAGAGCACTAACCACACAGGAGAATATCCAGCCAAGAAAAGCTTTCACACAGGAGTCTGGGACAGAGGAGATATGAGTAGGCTGCTGCCTGCTTATGCAGGGAATGTGGTGAGAGAGGACAAGCCTGTGAAGTTTCTTCCAGAGATGGAGCTTTTCTTCCACAGACAGAGTTCCCTTGCAGATCCTTTTCCCAGCATAGCCATGGTCCTGCCAGGTCCCTCTGTCCCCAGCTCCCTCCAGCCTCTGTACACTCTTCTACTGCCAAACTCTTGCTCTGTGCTTGGCTGTTACTTTTCTAGTCACTGCCACTCTGGGCTTGCCAACCCTTCATCTTGGATGTTGGCAGTGGAAAAAGGCACAGGTCACATATTTTCTGACCCTTCCTTTCATTATGGCTATTTTTGCTGAACCCAGACACTGAGCACTGAATGATAAGACCACCACTTTACCAATCTTGTCTCCTTCTTTTTCTTTTTTTTTTTTATTGAGGACACCACAGCCTGTTCTGCTTCCAATTGCTGATACATTCCCTATCTGTCAGAAAGTCCCATGGTGAGAAAAACATATTAACTGATAGATTTACTATTTCCCTTACATTTTCCAACTAGTCATCTGCAACCATATGCCCTGGTGCTAATAATCAAATCCCTGTACTCTATTACATCCCACAAGCAAACACCATGGACTGGAATAACAGTCAGCCACACATCTTTAGCAAAACTTGGGAGGAATATTCAGCTGGTTCTCTTGCTTGTCTTCTCCTCCTACACTTCCCTGCCCTGACTCCTCTTCTGTTAGTCTTGGAGGCACTCACTGACATATGTGAGCATGCTACAGAAATCAATAATGAAATTCCTCAGGGTCTAGAGGAGGTGGAAAGAACTCATAATCACGTTCAGATGGGCAGTGCTGTCCAATTCCACCCCCTTAGTGCTAATTATAGCAAAATAAAAATTCAGCTCCCTGCCAGGGATGGTGCTCCAGCCACAGCCATCACTCACCCCTCATTGCTTCCACTGTTCAGTCCACCCCCAGCTCTGAATCATCAAAATCACCTTTAGCCTTCTTAACTACAGACAAACTAGTTAGATTTAGGCAGGCAGAAAGGCAACAACAGCAGGATGTTGCAACACTTCCAGGTCTTGGCACTTTAGTCATCAAATTCGTGGAAAATAAGAGGAAAGAAGAGGCAACCAAATTTCAGGTTTGGCACTATTGAATATTATGACATTTTCATTTAAAATCATAGCAGATACCAGTACTAACCAGTTCTGTAAGAGGTTTTTGAAGTTACTACAATGACCTGGAACATGTGCCAGTAGGAGGAAAAGTAGCTGCCCAAGATAATGAAAGAGAGGTGTAGGAAGGAAGACAGTGTCCCAAGCTTACTCTCAGTTCAGTCAACAGAAAGTGTTCTACTGGTTTCAGAAAGAAGAATGTTATTACAATAGCTCTGAAAAGTCTAAAAAATCCACACATCTCATAAAGCAAAGAGAGACATTACGTTTACTGAAGAGCCAGAATAAATTCTGAATCATGACACACTGAGAGCAGAAAGGGTAAGGCATTTCCATTCTGTGCCTGCAAAGTGAAGAATGAAAGCGGTCCAGGAGCTAGTGGAGCTTCCTGCATGAGGGAGACTGCATGAAGGAGAACTGTTCAGCCTGGCAGCTCCTGGCCACTCTTTGAACACATTGCATTCTCCCAGGGTGCTATAAGACACAGCGGGAAGAGAACTGGTTTTGGTCAGACCTCATGAAGACTCCCCTTTTCACAAGGAGTCATGTGGAAAAGACAGCCGGTGATGGGTGTCAGTTGCTCCTGGGGAGATTCTGGTTGGATTCCAGAGGAAATTTTTTCATCATGAGAGCAGTTAAACACTGGAATAACCTTCCCAGGGAACTGGTGGATTCGTCTACACTGTATGCTTTTAAGGTTCAGCTTGACAGTGTGCTGGGCAATCTCATTTAAACTACATATCACCTAAAAGGGTTAGACCAGATTTTGTACAGAATCCTTTAGAATTAATAAATTGCTACTGTAAGAAGTAACTGCCAGAAGAGGAGATAGACTCTTGCTTCACACATTATTTTAAAAGAGTAAAAAGAATTTTGCTGTCATGAAAAGCATTCTGTGACACATCCAAGAGCGTGCAGGACAGTAATATATATCTTATTTCATTTAATGTTATTCAACCACATCATTATGCTGTCTGCTGAAACATAACAAGGAAAGTCTTAGGAGAGCTGGCACAACATGCCCTGTAGGCAGTGATCTTCCTCCTGTCTACTGGAAAATATTCCTGTACAAATATTTAGAAAAACAAATCTTATATTATTTTTAACAGCTGTATAACCCTAACCTCAAGAGAGAAAAAGAGAAAGGGAGGAAGAGAGAGAAACAGGAAGACAGACAGACAGACAAAGGTAGGAAAAAGAGAGAATTTTTAAAATATAATTAAGAAAGATAGAATAAATAAGAGACAAAAGTGAAAAAAAGATCTATATTGTTTTTCACATAACCCAGACGCATACCATTTTTTCCACAAATTACAATGTTTCTCACTGACTTGGTGGTGAAACAGACAACTTGAATTGCCTTTATGACACAAATGAGTCACAGCTTAGTGGAAATTATTTAAGAATAAGAGAAAAAAATGATTGAAGAACTGAGAAAAATAAGACTGGTGTCTCAAACAGCAAGATGATTATACTAATCTTCTGTGGCTATGCCAGTCTTTGGGTCTGTATCTGGAAGGCAAGAAATGCTCTCAGTGATGTGCTGTGAGAATCTGGGTAATCAAATTGGTGTCCCTGTTTGCCCATCTGTACAATGGTAGTAATTACACTTGTCTCCTTTCAAGTATCATTTGGGATTTGAAAGATGATGGCCTTGTGCCTGATTCCAAGGGAACAATGACTTCTTCTCATCAGTCTGAATTAAAAATACTATTTTCAGAAGGGCAGAATTTGCAGCTAATTTGGTTGAAATTAGTGGCTAAATGAGGGGGAGCTCATTTACACTGCAAATGTGATCCTAGAGGTTTCCATTTGTACTGTCTGGAAATAAAACAATTCCGGTCTTTTTTGTGGTTGAACAAATATTCATTACATCTATGGGTATAATACTTTGTATTAAAATATATTTTATGTTGACAGCTTTTTGTCCCCATCTATACAATAATAAAAGATTGTTACCTATATAAAATGTGAAATGATACAACATTGAGTTGGCTTTTGGGGTCTATTCTTGAAAGAATGATAAACATATCCTGAAGGAAACAGAGTTAGAGCAGAGTGAACTCTAATGGTTAGTGTATGTTTACATTTCTGTGCAACTCCCCAAAGAGTTTTCTTTCATATTTACATTCTTATAAATGTCCCCTTTCCTTTTGCATTTATCTATAATGCCCTGCCATTAACATAAATAGTGGCTGCCCTGGATAGGAGCTGCCTTCTTAGCTCTTTTTTTTTTTTAAACTATTTTTACTGCGTATAGTAAAGGGCAAACTGGCTCATGGCTAAACACTGCTTCTTACTCAAGCAATGCAAATATGTGAATATTTTGTTCTCTTGCGCCCTAGTTTAGTTGGTAGTGGTGCCAGAATTGATATATGTGATGGACTGGGGTGTCTGCAAAGAGGGAGAATTTACAAAGGCTAAGGACAGTTTAGCTCTGCTTAGCTACCATCACGCTCTCTGTACCAACCGGCTAGCTGACATGGCTATAACTGAGTTTTTCTGTGAAGGTCCAGCTCCTTATTTAAATGAGTATCTGCCTCCACAAATTCTAGAGAAATATTATGGAGGCTGCAAATACTAAGCTAAGGATATTACACTAGCAAATGCCCCTCCACCTGGAGCTGTCGAACCCAGCCATCCCTGTACCACACCAATAGTCCTCCATATGTATCTTTACGTCATGTTACATCAATTCTAGAAAAATAAAGCTGGCAGAGCAATAATAATATTATTAATGAAGCCTGTGGCACATACTTTGAGTGCAATTGTAAATAAGCTCTCCAAATATTTGTTAACACCCCAGAAAGACACTTCATCACAGCTTTACAATAAAAAGGGGGATTTTAAATTTACTCTTGGCAGTAATCATATGTAGTATGAGATACTAAACAGACATTGACTGTAAATGGGTTGATTAAACATCAAGGTTTATTGATTCACAAAGCAAATATTGGTGTAAGATGAAGGCAATGTTAATGTTTCCCTCAAGGGACAATGAATTTTTGTGATTAACAAAACTGCATAGTAATGGCTTGATAGGAATTGTTGGACTCGATGATCCAGTGGGTCTTTTTCAACCTAGTGATTCTGTGATTATGTGTATGTTAGCCAAGACCTCTAACACTCTCAGGTTAGAATGGTGTTAATCCAGAACAAGTCTACTGAAGTAAATGGAGTTGTAGTTGTTTGAAAGGAGACTGGAGTTAGGCTTTGTGTATTTTCTCTGTTTTCTTAAAAAAATAGCCTGATATCACAGGTATCATTCTTAAAGAATCTTTAAAAAACTTCAGTCATGTAGGAGTTACCATTAAATAGGAAGAAAAATGTGGAATTAGATCTATTGCAGTGTGATATGACTTAAAAATCAATGCAAAGAAAATAATTTTAAATTTCTGAGATGGCCGCCAAAATGAAATAAGTTTATTTGTAATCCAAATAAAATAAACAGCTAAACAGTTTTAATAGGCATTAGTTGTAATGGTCACACTCTTAGAAATCAATAGCTAGCTTCTGAAAAAGATTAAAAACAATAGCATTTGCAGTGAATTTTGGGTCCATGAATATGCCTTGAGAATAATCCCTCTGAAGTTACATAAACCACTGATGAATTCTAGTTTTAAAGTTTCCCATCTGGCCTTTTCCATCTCATCATTAATTATAATTTTATTCACATGTAGAATCAGAGAATCATAGTATAACCAGGTTGGAAGAGACCCACCAGATCATCTAGTCCAAACGTTCCTATCAAACACTAAACCATGCCCCTTAGCACCTCGTCCACCTGTGCCTTAAACACCTCCAGGAATGGTGAATCAACCACCTCCCTGGGCAGCCTGTTCCAGTGCCCAATGACCCTGTCTGTGAAAAATGTTTTCCTAATGTCCAGCCTAAATCTGCACTGGCAGAGCTTGTGGCCATTCCGTCTCGTCCTGTCCCTTGTCACCTGGGAGAAGAGGCTATTAC
The DNA here is from genome assembly GCA_033459285.1 of Clamator glandarius. Taxonomy (NCBI): domain Eukaryota; kingdom Metazoa; phylum Chordata; class Aves; order Cuculiformes; family Cuculidae; genus Clamator; species Clamator glandarius. Next base: position 729,157 of record JAUNZM010000449.1, on the reverse strand, counting down.
ACTCCTCTCTAAAACCTCCTCTCAGGTAGTAGAGAGCAACAAGGTCTCCTCTCAGCCTCCTCTCCTCTAGGCTAGACAACCCCAGCTCTCTCAGACGTTCCTCATAAGGCCTGTTCTCCAGCCCCTTCACCAGCTTTGTTGCTCTTCTCTGAACTCGCTCCAGAGCCACAACATCCTTCTTGTGGTGAGGGGCCCAGAACTGAACACAGTAATCAAGGTGCGGTCTCACCAGTGCCGAGTACAGGGGGAGATGAACCTCCCTGGACCTGCTGGTTACGCCGTTCCTGATACATTGGCCTTCTTGGCCACCTGGGCACACTGCTGGCTCACGTTCAGTCGGTTGTCAACCAACACCCCCAGGTCCTTCTCCTCCTGGCAGCTTTCCAGCCAGGTTTCTCCTAGTTTGTACCTCTGCTTAGGGTTGTTGTGCCCCAAGTGCAGGACCCGGCATTTGGCCGTGTTAAACCTCATGCCGTTGGACTCAGCCCAGCGTTTCAGCCTGTTCAGATCCCTTTGGAGCCTCCCTACCCTCCAGCAGATCGACACTTCCACCCAGCTTAGTGTTGTCTGCAAACCTGCTAAGGGTGCACTCGATGCCTTCATCCAGGTCATTGATAAAGACGTTGAACAGGACTGGACCCAGCACTGAGCCCTGGGGAACCCCACTTGTAACTGGCCTCCAGCTGGATTTAACACCATTTACCACCACTCTCTGGGCCCGGCCATCCAGCCAGTTTTCCACCCAGGAGAGTGTATAATATAAATATAAATAAGTATAATATAAATAAGTATAATATAAATCTAGATCTCTTACAAATACCCAATCTTATTAGTTATTCTGTTGCTTGAATGGATGATTTCAGCACAATTAAACTAGCAAAAGAATAGAAAAATGCCATTGAAAATGAGGCAACATAACAGTTTTTCTGAAGTGTGCCTCTTCTGCCAGAGATTTTCCAAAGGTCATATGACCTAAACTCTCATTTCCTTCCCCCCCCAAAAAAAATGAACCCAAACACTTTAAATGTCCTGTCAAGACTTTCTCAGAAGCAAGGATTTCCCATAATCAATAATACATCAGGTTCTTGTGCAAAGGGCAGCCACGGAGGATTCTTGCAACATCAAAAACAAACCCCTCCTTGAGGGATCTTTAAAACATATTTCAAAATATGTTCTTAACCAAAACAAGCAGCACACACATGGAGGAAACATTTTATTGTCAGTTCTCAGCCATTAGTCACTTCTGTGTGTAAATGATTTCTTACACTGTTATTCTACTACCTGGATGTTATGGTGTTCTCCTCAGTTCCTGAAAAGGCAAAAAAGAGGGTTTATTATGTACCTTTCTTTACATGTAAGACTGAAAACTTGATAAAGGTTTTGCAATCGCTTTTCCAAGGACAAACAAGGAAGAAAAAACATCCAAATTCATATCACCAACGTGTATAGAGGACTTTGATACCACGCTGGTTTGCCCGATGTAACCTCAAAAGTCACAGTGTAAGAATAAGAAAAACACAGCTCTGAAAGTATATGGTGTTGGTGTTGGCAATGAGTATTGCTGAACTGCAGAGAAATACAGGATGCTTCTGCTGTTTCCTTTCTGCAGAATACATTTGCTTTTGGAAGGGTTCAAGGCATTTTCTGCAAATATAAACTGCCTGATGTAAATGGGTTGTTCAGTAGCCTGATCAGTTGTTACAAGTTTGGGGTTTGTTTATTTTCTTGAATCAAAAATAATTGTATCTGACAAGGGTGCATTTAAAGTTGTGAGCAATAGTGAAAGAGATCGTTTGTTGGGGTTTTTTTAAATTGCAAAAGTTGAAGCATTTTGTATTGTACATAGAAATTCAGGCAGTTTGGCACATGCAACCATATGACCTTAAATTAATTCTTATTTATCCTAACAGATAATAGAGATCAAATATTCCAACACGAATTTTAATTCATGCTGTTACTTTCAAGGGGAATTTGCTAAGTCAAAACCACAGAATTGATCTCAAAGTCATAACGTATATTCTTCTAATAACAATCTTAACTGGAAGGAATGAGCTATATCACACTGTACTCTAATTCTTCACTTTTTTCAGTTGTTAAACTCTAGCAGCCAGTCTTAAAAAACAGTAGTGCATTTCTCTGTGAAATAACTGGAATGGGAAATATTGTGGAACTGTGCACAGAGAACTCAAGCCTCACCAAAGACATGATCATTAGTTCACAACAACTGCAAACATTTGTAGCTTTGTTTCACATTTGTGCCAAAGTGAACTTCAACTGCCTTAATTATCTCTACATCTGGCAGATTAATCTAATCTAATTTTTCACAGAAGGGGTCATTGGGCACCTGCAGAGGTTGCCCAGGGAGGTAGTTGAGTTGAGGGACGAGTGGATGAGGTGCTGAGGGGCATGGTTTAGTATTTGATAGGAATGGTTGTGCTCGATGATCTAGTGGGTCTTTTCCAACCTGGTGTTTCTGTGATTCTATGATTCTATAATTCTATGAATGGGAATCCCAAGGCAATTGAAAGCAAAGGGAGGCACTCTGCTGCAACTTTGCTGCATAAATTAACTATGGCCTGAAGAAAAGTGGCAGTATTCCTAGAGGATTTTAGCCCCTAGTCACTTATAAAATCACTTCACATGTTTCAGCTCTGTTAGAGATATTCAAGCCAATTCCAGGAAAAAGCCAGGGGAGACATACTTATCAGGAACCTTAGAGTCCAGAAGAGCCAGGGCTTCCAGACAAACTCACTGAGCCTGAATATCGCTATGGAATCGCTATTCTTTCCCTGGTTAAGGACAGTTGTTACTTAGGAACCTCTGCACAGTCCTGTACTGTAGGTGGAGATGCACAATACAGACAATGGAGCTTTTGCAAAACATGGGTTGTAACCTCACATTTGAATTTTGTCCACCCACCATTCCTGTCAATGTAAATATGACACTAGTGTCTTTTGGTATTTTATCTTTTAAGTCTGATTCATCTCTAGCCAGAAGGATAGACTACACACCATAACTGAGTGTTTCAGGCAGCTTCAGTGTAATGAAATGAGAACTACAGGACAAACATACAGGAGTAAACTATTTTAGACTGATTAACTCCAGCTGGAGTCCAGTTACAAGTAGTGTCCCCAGGGCTCAGTGCTGGGTCCAGCCCTGTTCAAGGTCATTATCGATGACCTGGATGAAGGCATCGAGTGCACCCTTAGCAAGTTTGCGGATGACGCTAAGCTGGATGGAAGTGTGGATCTGCTGGAGGGTCGGGAGGCTCCAAAGGGATCTAAACAGGCTGGACCACTGGGCTGAGTCCAATGGCATGAGGTTTACCACAGCCAAATGCCAAGTCCTGCACTTGAGGCACAACAACCTTATGCAGTGCTACAGTCTAGGAGAAGTCTGTCTAGAAAGCTGCCTGGAGGAGAGGGACCTGGAGGCGTTAGTTGTCAGCCGACTGAACATGAGCCAGCAGTGGCCCAGGTGGCCAAGAAGGCCAATGGCGTCTTGGCTTGTATCAGAAACAGTGTGGCCAGCAGGTCCAGGGAGTTTATTCTCTCTCTGTACTCGGCACCGGTGAGACCGCACCTCGAGTACTGTGTTCAGTTCTGGGCCCCTCAGCACAAGAAGGATGTTGAGGCTCTGGAGTGAGTCTAGAGAAAAGCAATGAAGCTGGTGAAGGGGCTGAGGGAACTGGGGTTGTTTAGCCTGGAGAAGAGGAAGCTGAGAGGAGACCTCGTTTCTTTCTACAATTACCTGAAATGAGGTTGTGGAGAGGAGGGTAATGGCCTCTTCTCCCAGGTGACAGGGGACAGGACAAGAGGGAATGGCCTCAAGCTCCGCCAAGGGAGGTTCAGGGTGGACTTCAGAAAAAATTTTTCACAGACAGGGTCATTGGGCACTGGAACTGGCTGCCCAGGGAGGTAGTTGAGTTACCATCCCTGGAGGTGTTTAAAGCACAAGTGGATGAGGTGCTAAGGGGCATGGTTTAGTGTTTGATAGGAATGGTTGGACTCGATGATCCTGTTGGTCTTTTGCAATCTAATGATTCTGTGAACTGCTCTTCAGTTTGGCAGCCCTGTGTTGTATCTCCAAAAACAAGATGAAATATTGTCATAATTGTAGAAATTATTATGGAAATTATTGCATGCAGTGGCTGTGTAGACTTCATGTGAGACCTTGTTGCATCATGCAGTCTATAAACTGAAAATAAGAAGTTGTTTATTTTTCATCACAGAAATTCCAGTTTAAAAGATCTAAATCTGTTTTGCTATAAATAAGTCTAGACAGAATCTACTTCTTTATGAAAATGGAAATTATAGGTTATTTTTAATAATATTAATGAATACTACTTAAGCCTGAGCATAGTCAAAATAAAAAAAAGGCTTTTGCTTCTCTGTGTTTTTTGTTAAAAAGTTTTGCCACAAAACATGCTATAAATAGTATCCACATTCTGTGAGCATGATGAATGCCAATTAAGATACAATGTCCATGGGATTCACCATTATTTATTTTAAAATAATAGACTCCTGCTGCTGCATGAATGGGACTAGGTACAGCTGAGGCATTTATGGAAAATAAATATTGAGGCAAAGATGATAATTTCATTTTTAAAACTGGAGATATATTTTTCTATACATTATGGGGTTTTTTATATTATACATGTGATAAGGCTCTTTATAATTTTATCATATGAATGCTGGCCCTAAGGAATAAGAATTTACTATTTCCACACCTCTAGAGACTTTTATAAGTCAGTCTTGTACGCATAAGCAGATTTCTCTGGATACAGACTGGCCCAGTGAGCAACTGTGTGACACCAAGTTCTTAGAGGCAGGTTATACCTTTAAGACACAGTTTTGCATTAATGCAGTTTTAACATGCCTGATCCAGAGGTATTTGAAAGTGATTGTGTTTCAAAGAGCTCACAAACAAATCCAGACAGATTTGTACCATATATTCTAACTGAAAGGAAATTGCTGTGCTGCAATCAATCAGCGACAATGGTGTCCATAAATAAAAAATTATTTTAAGTGAGCTTTTTAGATTAAGTTATACTGTTTTCTGTGAGCATATTCTTGAACTCTAATTGGGTACTAGAAACTAAAAGCAGTCACATAGATTTTTAGGACTATAGGAACATGAGGCGATAGGTTTGGTGGGAATGGTTGGACTCGACGATCCAGTGGGTCTCTTCCAACCTGGTCATTCTGTGATTCTGTGATTCTGTGAGTTACTACAAGCCTGTCATTTACCTGTGCAAACAGAGAATTAACTGATGACTAACTAGAGTATTTTTGTGTCTCCAGTAACTCTCATAGATACTCATTATTTTCCATTAACTGAAAACAAAGGGACTGTAACATAAGGCAGGTGTAGGAAGTTAATTTTCTATGAAAATAGTCATATGTTTTGTGTATATCACCTGTTTTGTCACAGAAGAGCATGTGATGAAACTCTGAAACTCATCCTTTCTTGACTTGTCATCCCCAGGTATTTTTGTTTATCATTAATTTTTGCAAGATGATACTGAGGCCTTCATTGTTGAATGCCATTTAATGGTGAACCCACATCATCTGAAGCACAATATCATCACTATCTAAGGAGTGTTGATACTTTACGTGATCACGTCTTTGGTGTCTTTTAGTCCCATAGTTCATGTGATATACTGGCCAATTCTTTTGTGTTGTGTGACTAGTTATGTCATAAAGATCTAAGCTTTGTGAAAAAGGTGAGATTTTTATATTAATATATATTAGAAGGCTTTTGTTTCTGCAGTGAAATAAAACCTAGAAGTTTTCTAAAATATCTGTGGGAGATCTAGATAAAAGACAGTCTACAAGAGACCTGCACCTAGAAGTTTAGAAACTGCCTAGCTAGTAGGAGGAGGTTTTGGGAGGAGTGATAGGAATCACCAAGAGGTTGCTTTATTTCTTCTGTTTCCTATTCCCTGCTCTGTCTGCATTTTGCAATCTGCTATCTGTAGCGGCGCTGTAATTTCTGATCTATTAGACCCTTGTGCCTAGGATCGCTTAATCAGTACTCTAAGTTACTCTTTCACTGTAGCAATGAAAGAAAAGCAAATAGTTAAAAAGTGACTAGGAGTCTTTACAATTGCTGACCTTCAATAATCTATATAATGTGACTTTAGGCCACTGGGTAATAAATAGACTAGTGTAATATTTACAGACGTGTCTGGAATGCAGTGAGTTCCTCTCTTTTCTTTCACAAAGTCATTAATGGTTCTGTGAGAAATCAGACTAGCATTGCTCATGTTCCCTCAAAACAGGTTTTATCTCTTAAGAGTTTATGCTGACTGCTCTATTTTGTTTTGCTTTGTTGTTCTCAGGTCTATGTCCCAAACCTTGGGTTTTACAAACTTTTTTAAAGGGTTAAACATTTTCAGCAAATCATCCTGTGAACTCAGTCCTAACCATGGGTTCCCCAGTTCAGTGATCAGAAGGCTTCTTAGAGACAGTGTTTCTCAATCAGTTCCTTTCAGGTGGAAAGGACCATGTTGTTTGTATGAATAGAAATTTTCCTACTGAAAGTACACAACTCTCCCTCTTTCCCACTCCAGCACCAGTTTGCATTGCTTTGAAATTTTGAACACTGAAGAAAGCAGAGAAAAATAGAAAATGTGTTTTGGAAAGCAAAAGGAAAATATATGGGGAAACAATTTCTTACTTTCCCTCTTTCTTTGCCTTTAAGACAAAATCCAGAAGTAAGGGTGGCTTCTGGAAATCCTAGCCTTCCAGAAAGAAATAGTGGTCTTTGGTCTTAGGGTTGTATCAGGTACACAGCATTTGTTTATAAGAAGGGGAAAGGGGCTATGTCCAAATAATAAAGATCAGTATTTTTGTAGAAGCAGAGCAGATACATAACATTATAGAGTTCCATTAAAAAGTTTAGTAATTATTTGCAGCTATCCCTTAAAGTTATTTCCTTAAATCCTGTGGCACTGAAGGCAGAAAGAAGTTTTTATGCCAAATTTAATGCATAGTAGTGTTGGTTATAAGCCCCTCTGCTGTGGTCCCCAGACCAGTTTTGGTTTGTTTCTGTTTTATTCACAGAATCACAGAATCACCAGGTTGGAAGACACCCACTGGATCGTCGAGTCCAACCATTCCCACCAATCCCTAAATCATGCCCCTAAGTACCTCATCCACCCTCACCTTAAACACCTCCAGGGACGGTGACTCAACCACCTCCCTGGGCAGACCATTCCAATGCCTAACCACCCTCTCCCGTGAAGAATGTTTTCCTAATCTCAAGCCTAAATCTCCCCTGGTGGAGCTTGAGGCCATTCCCTCTCGTCCTGTCCCCTGTCACTTGGGAGAAGAGGCCAGCTCCCTCCTCTCCACAACCTCCCTTCAGGTAGTTGTAGAGAGTAATAAGGTCTCCCCTCAGCCTCCTCTTCTCCAGGCTAAACAACCCCAGCTCTCTCAGCCGTTCCTCATAAGGCCTGTTCTCCAGCCCCTTCACCAGCTTCGTTGCTCTTCTCTGGACTCGCTCCAGAGCCACAACATCCTTCTTGTGGTGAGGGGCCCAGAACTGAACACAGTACTCAAACACAGACAATACACACAGCCACTTAAAGTTCCAAACCAAAACTAAAATCATGAAGACTTAAAGGAATTTAAAGAAAATACATGAAAATTCTTATAAAACAGCAGAGAAGCACACTTGGAAGTGCAGAGTACTGAGTGGTCCATTAAATACCAAATCTGTATCTGGGCCTACTGCACAAAGATATAATTAAGCTTGGGTAGAGCCCCTGTCATATATGTCCCTGTTATAGTATGTTTGCAGACAATACTAAGCTGGAAGGAAGTGTTGATCTGCTGGAGGGTCGGGAGGCTCTGCAAAGGGATCTGAACAGGCTGGAACGCTGGGCTGAGTCCAATGGCATGAGGTTCAACAGGACGAAATGCCAAGTCCTGCACTTGGGGCACAACAACCCTGTGCAGCTACAGACGAGGAGAAGAGTGTCTGGAAAGCTGCCTGGAGGAGAGGGACCTGGGGGTGTTGGTTGACAGCAACTGAAAACGAGCCAGCAGTGTGCCCAGGTGGCCAAGAAGGCCAATGGCATCTTGACTTGGATCAGAAATGGCGTGACCAGCAGGTCCAGGGAGGTTATTCTCCCTCTGTACTCGGAACTGGTGAGACCGCACCTCGAATCCTGTGTTCAGTTCTGGGCCCCTCACCACAAGAAGGTTGTTGAGGCTCTGGAGCGAGTCCAGAGAAGAGCAACAAAGCTGGTGAAGGGGCTTGAGAACAGGCCTTCAGAGGAGCGACTGAGGGAGCTGGGGTTGTTTAGCCTGGAGAAGAGGAGGCTGAGGGGAGACCTTATTTCTCTCTAAATTACCTGAAAGGAGGTTGTAGAGAGGAGAGTGCTGGCCTCTTCTCCCAAGTGACAGGGGACAGGACAAGAGGGCAAGGCGGAATGGCCTCAAGCTGCACCAGGGGAGGTTCAGACTAGATATCAGAAAGAAATTTTTTACAGAAAAGGTCATCAGGCACTGGAACAAGATGCATAGGAAGGTGGTTGAGTCACCATCCCTGGAGGTGTGTAATAGGTGGGTAGACATGCTCAGGGACATGGTTTAGTGTCAGAGAGGAATGGTTGGACTCCATGCTCAAGAGGTCTTTGCCAATCTGGTGATTCTATGATTCCATGATATAATACCACAGTCACAGTCAACTCTGAGATTTAGTATGCACAAAGAATTTCATTCCAGCTTGTAATTTGCTTTGGTTTTAAATGTATCATACTTGCACCATGTCTCTGCATAGGATCTGGCCCATGGGTGTATTAAAGTCATATTGCCCTCAGCTAAACTCATTTACATCACAATACTTACACTGTGGAGCTAAATTTGACTTTCAATAGATTGCTTTTACCTTTCACATAAGTATTCCATGGCCTAATAACCTGTAAGGATCTCACTTCCTTGGAAAACAAGAACATTAATTGAGTAAAAGCCTAAGGCATTTTGAATGCAGCCTAGAGATCTTGGATCCCAGCAGTATCTATCTTCAAGCACTATGTGGAATTTAGATTGAATGGAATTTTTTTGAAGGAATTTCTTTGTGAGGTCAGTGCAAAGGCAATTATCACACTTGGTTATTTTTGCACAATAGCAAATAGGGAAATGTGAGAAAACCATCTCATGTTATCATCTTCCTCTGATATTGGATGGGCTATTCTTGGATTAGTTCAGCACTTTCTTCCTCTTCCATTTCTGCACATGTGCAATAAACATCTGTGTTAAGGCAATGAAACATTTCTCACTTCAGACCCATTTTTGTCCCCTTTTAGGGAAAGATGTTCTCCAGAGGACTCAACAAGTTGCAGCATGTTAGTATTTATTTGCACATATTATAGAACAGACAATTTTTTCAGCACTGCATCGTCATTGTTTGGATGACAGTTTGAGACACAGAGAGGACTCAGAGTGCAACTAAAGGTCATTATAATCCTGTCTAAATTCAATCCACTTGGCCAAATGCTTCTGCCTAACAGAACTACTGCAGATGATAAACAGTAAAAAATCACAGAGTCATAGAATGGTTTCGGTTGGAGGGGACCTTAAAGGTCATCTAGTTCCAATCCCCTTGCCTTAGGCAGGCACACCTTCCACTATATTAATTTGCTGGACGCCTCATCCAACCTAGTCTTGAACATCTCCAGGGATGGGATATCCACTTCTTCTCTAGGCAACCTGTTCCACAGCCTCATGATCCTTACAGTAATAGGAAGAAAAGAACAAACAGATATATCTTATGCAGAGACATTTTCAGCAAAGAAAAGGAAAGATTTGAAGTCTTCTGTTGAGCTAGTCAATGCACTTTGAGAAGATTTCTTTGACACAATGATTGGGGTGACATATAAGGTCTACAACAGAGACTGAGTTAAATGCTTAGTTTCACAAGAAGAATTTATCATTGTGTCCCACAGAATCTGTGCAACACCTGTTTCCTGGTAACTGCTCCAATATTAGTCATACCTGACTAGTGGTAATTTTTCCATATCAGGTTATTGTGCAGTGCTCTTATTTCACATTACTTTTCATTTCTGTATCCCAATAACAAAGTTATGAGCACAGGCATTTATAAAAGAGAAAAACACACAATCCAGTTTCTGTCTCCGATCGACAAAGAAAAGACTCTAGCTACACAGCTTTTTGTTTCTCCATGTAATGTTCTTACTTACTTTACTACAAATACTACTATAAAAATACTAGTTACTCTTTAAATATCCAAGAAAGTAAATGTGTAGTGCACAAATAAGATTGCACAATGTGATGAGACATAGCATGACACAGAAAAGCTGTGCAAACAATAAAGTAGAGGACTAAGAGAAGAATGACAGTAAACTGTGACAAAAGGAGAATAAAAATGTAAGCTGAGGCTTACATAGTTTCCAGTATATTGCTATTTTGCAAAATGTATTTGCTTCTCCCTTTCTCTGCTTAATTTCTCACCAGGCTTTTGTTTCCTACTCTCTTCCTCTTCAGTAAGAAAGACAAAAAGCTCTGCTGCAGCTCAAGTCTTTCCTTTGTTGTACATGTCTGTCCACATGTTGAAAGTATTTTTGTCATGTGGACAGATGGTTAGAGCTGCACCTCAATTTCCCTGTAATAATCTCACAACAGATGATTTCTTCTTTGCAACCCTGAAGGCCTGTTTTTGGTTTACTGTTTTGTGGATCCTCCTTGTAGCCACATCACCTAGTAGCAGTGCAAAGGTTTCCTCCCAGAACTGAGTTTCTGGTACTTCATTCAATCAATCTTCAACTCTGATTACCATTTTTGCACTGTGAAATGGCTTTGAATATTTCTTTTCAATAAGCCCTAGCTGCCTCATAGTCATTCTCTTTGAACTACTGCAATTTAAAACTTGATGTTTTCTAGGGAACACACTAGTGCACCTGAAATCAACAGAAGGCACTGTCTTTACTCAAGTCCAGACCTTTCATTTCCTGTCAATTTAGTTTTCAAATGACAAATTGGGATAATTTGATATTAATTTAAGCAGTGTTCACACTATTTTACTGTTCACAGTGATGGCCCAGGAATGTTTTTATTTTTTAGTTTGCTCTTTTTATTTCTTCTTTATTTTTTTTAAATACTTGAAATGAGAAACCAAGTCTTCTGTTGGTTCTCCTAATTTTTCTACCAACTCTCTGTTTTTGCAAAGTGTCTTTGAACATTCTCACTAAAACTTCTTCCTCTTTCACTTGTTTGACTTAGTAGACATTAAGGCTGCACTGGTACTGAAGTCTGCTCTCAGCCACCCCTGGAGACACCACTACATTTTTCATATGTAAAAATCAAATAGCTTTCAAAAAAAATGAATACCCTAAAGTTTTAGACCATCTTCATATATCTACATATATATATGTGTCATTTTTATTGTATAGTGCCCTAAATGACTTATCAGACTTCCAGGATTCTTTTTGCCGCTACATTGTCCACTCCACAAACCACTTACACCATCATTGTCATCATCTTCAGAAGAATCGCAATTCTGAATGAGCCCAAGCATCTCACTAGCCTGTCTCCAATAGTAGCTATGTGTGGATGGCTGAGGAAAAGTATAAAAGAAAGGCAAGTGTACAATATTTCTCACTACTCTTCTAGCTTCCCATTCTTTTCACTTCAGGATCTTCCAGAGCTGTATGTGGTTTCCACATACTTAGTATATCTTACTGGATTATTCCACCCTGAACTTGTCCAGTCATCATTTGAGCCTAGGTGAGCTCCTATCTACCATACCGTTCCCTGGCAATGTGCTCCGTGGTGTAAAGAACCACCTTATCCAGTCAAAGCCTACCTCCTACCAAACTCATCTGAAATTTTCTGATTCTTTTACTGAAAGAAAAAGTGGGCCCTTTCCACACTTCCTATGCCTTTTGTGAATTTATAGACTACCAACATATCTTTGTTGGTACTAGCCATCTCTTTGTTTCACCAGAGAATTATGGATTACTAAGAAAGTCCCATACTTCTATGACATGACATGCACACTTCTAAGTATTGAGTATTGCATGTCTGGAAATGCAGTTGGTCCCTGAAGGTGAATGGTCCTCATCTACCTGAGGAAGTTCATCACTTTTGCCCTTTACACTCAACTTTCTTAACTCAGTTACATACTTAGAGTTGGTCTATAAATATCTATGTTTGCTTCTGAGGCTTTACTGAATAATAAATATACTCACAGTTTTCTAGCAGGTGGATAGAAGATTTGTTCTGTGGTGTCAGTGTTAATTAATTTACAATGAAGAGTTCAAGAATTAAAGGGAAACAATCCCACCAGCAATTTCCAAGGTGACAGAGTACAGTATCTCTCATATATGGGTCATTGGGCACTAAAACAAGCTGCCAAGGGAGGTGGTTGAGTCACTATCCTTGGAGGTGTTTAAAAGATAGGTAGATGAGGTGCTGAGGGGCATGGTTTAATGGTTGATTGGAATGGTTGGACTCAATAATCCTGGAGGTCTTTTCCAACCTAGTCATTCTGTGATTCTGTGATTCATGATCACCATGAATTCACAATGAGCATTTTCTCGTATGTACAGACAAATTAATGTTATGCAATATAACAAACTAATCCCCAAACAATTACATTATTACAGCCTCAAAACCAATATTTGGCTGAGAACAAAATTTCTGCCCTGGCAAAGTGGTGAGTTTTGTGGTGGAAGACAAGAAGAGATACACCCAGAGAAGCGCTGTACCTGACTCTTCCTGCATGCAGGGCACAAACTAGACTTCACAGTACTCCTTCGGCTGTGCTGGCCAACACTTCCTCAGGCAAAAAGCTTTTTAGCATCAGTAAATACTGAGTTGCAAAATTAAGTCTTATTCTATTGCCTTTTAATAAGCTAAGTAATTGCATGTAATTGTCTAACCCAGATTCATGGCAAGCACAGAGTTGTTTGTTCCATTTGTACAGTGCACCTCAGATGACACATTTTATCTAGCTCTGAAGACACACAAATGAAAGATTTGGAATAACACCAAGTATTACCTGATCCATCTAGCTGCATCTATCAGGAATTATTTCTACACCTATCTCAAAAAGGTTTTATCTCAGCTCCTTTTGAACACCACTCAGCTGATGACTGGCAAGATCCTGTCTGCATGGCACTTACAGATAAATTTTTGATAGCAATTCAGAGATGCCTGCAATGAGAATGCCATTGGTGCCACGTAATAACTCCCTCCTTATGTAGTAAAAACATGACAATCTTAAAAATAGTAATCACTCTCTTATTCAACATAGTCCTGACATTGACAGAGACATGTAGAACACTGTGCAGCAGCAGCAGGTAAGCCACCCTGCTGCTGTGACATATTTTCCTGCCAGTCATTGGCCACAGAGGGGTGCTGCAAGGGCACTGGCACTGAAAACTGCAGACCAGCAACGGGGTAATTAAGCCTAAATTTTGCAAGTTAAAGCCCACGAGGCAGCAATATCCTGCAGCTCTGCTATGCAGAACAAAGGCCCTTTATCTTGTATCTGCAGAGCCTTCTCTACAAAAGCAGGTGGATTTGCTGCAGTATCTAGCCTAAGCAGCTGGATCTAGCTGCTTGCCCTGCTAGATGCCCATAAGTCTATGGATCCGGATGGAGTCCACCCAAGAGTTTTGAGGGAACTGGCAGATGTGCTGGCCAAACCCCTTTCCATCATCTTCCAGCAGTCCTGGATGACTGGGGAGGTTCCACTGGACTGGAGGCTGGCTGATGTCGTGCCCATCTATAAGAAGGGGCGCAGGGAGGATCCGGGGAACTACAGGCCTGTCAGCCTGACCTCGGTACCGGGGAAGGTCATGGAGCAAGTGATCTTGAGTGCGATCATGAAGCACTTGCAAGAGAACTGGGTGATCAGGCCCAGTCAACACGGGTTCATGAAAGGCAGGTCTTGCCAGAGTAATCTGATCACCTTCTATGACCAAGTAACTAAACTCTTGGACGAGGGAAAGGCTGTGGATGTATCTTCCTGGACTTCAGTAAAGCCTTTGATACAGTTTCTCACAGCATTCTGCTTCGGAAACTGTCGGCCTCTGGCCTGGACGGGCGCACACTCTCCTGGGTGAAAAACAGGTTGAATGACTGGGCCCAGAGGGTGGTGGGAAATGGAGTTAAATCCAGCTGGAGGCCAGTTACAAGTGGGGGTCCCCAGGGCTCAGTCCTGGGTCCAGTCCTGTTTAATGTCTTTATCAATGACCTGGATGAAGGCATTGAGTCCTCCCTTAGCAAGTTTGCAGATGACACCAAGCTGGGTGGAAGTGTGGATCTGCTGGAGGGTCGGGAGGCTCTGCAAAGGGATCTGAACAGGCTGGACTGCTGGGCTGAGACCAACGGCATGAGGTTTAACAAGGGCAAATGCCGAGTCCTGCACAACAACCCTAAGCAGGGGTACAAACTAGGAGAAACCTGGCTGGAAAGCTGCCAGGAGGAGAAGGACCTGGGGGTGCTGGTTGACAACCGACTGAACATGAGCCAGCAGTGTGCCCAGGTGGCCAAAAAGGCCAATGGCATCTTGGCTTGGATCAGGAACGGTGTAACCAGCAGGTCCAGGGAGGTTATTCTCCCCCTGTACTCGGCACTGGTGAGACCGCACCTCGAGTACTGTGTTCAGTTCTGGGCCCCTCACCACAAGAAGGATGTTGAGGCTCTGGAGCGAGTCCAGAGAAGGGCAACAAAGCTGGTGAAGGGGCTGGAGAACAAATCTTATGAGGAGCGGCTGAGAGAGCTGGGGTTGTTCAGCCTGGAGAAGAGGAGGCTGAGGGGAGACCTTATTGCTCTCTACAACTACCTGAAGGGAGGTTGTGGAGAGGAGAGTGCTGGCCTCTTCTCCCAAGTGACAGGGGACAGGACGAGAGGGAATGGCCTCAAGCTCCGCCAGGGGAGATTTAGGCTTGAGATTAGGAAAAAGTTCTTCACGTAGAGGGTGGTTAGATATTGGAACGGTCTGCCAAGGGAGGTGGTTGAGTCACCATCTCTGGAGGTGTTTAAGGTTAGGGTTGACGAGGTGCTTAGGAGCATGATTTAGGGATTGGTGGGAATGGTTGGACTCGACGATCCAGTGGGTCTCTTCCAACCTGGTTATTCTGTGATTCTGTGATTCTGTGATTTGTCATCCAATACAGAAAGAAATTAAATCATAAAAAGATCTCTGACTTTCCAAGAAAATCCAAAGATTTACAGCCTTCTTAGCATAGGAACATCTACTGCAATGCTCCACAAGTTGTGCAGGAAGCTCCAGCAGCTCTCACAGACACAAAGAGCCCAGAAATAGCCACAGGTAAGTAGTTAATGTATTAATGCTGCTTTACTGTGCTCAAGATGGATAAATGGGTCCACCCTTACTCTAGCGAATACAGCTCATTTAGGCACACCCTTCAGCTGAGTCAGACCTTTCATAGAATGCAATAGGGCCCCACTGTCTTCCCAGACTGCAGATGGCTTTAACCCTTCCTTTACTAACATATGTGCCAATTTTTCTTTGGTCTTTAATTACAAAGATTTTGTAGCAAAACACTTAAATAGTTAAACCTTGTCTCTGAATAACAGAAGCCATAAATGCAGGATTCTGGAAGTATAATATGTGCTTAAGCGTTGAGGGTCACTAGCATGCTGGCAAAGAAGTGTATTTTTTTTTTGCACTAAGAGCTACCATAGACATTCACAAATGGTTTCCAAAATTTATTCACTTTTTATCTGTAATGCTTTTTCCTTTGGTGCTATAGCATATGCTGATTCATATTTATGAGGTCCATTTATGCAACTTCTGCATTGTTTTTTTCAATTATATCAGATTATATTTCTCACAGTATGTCAGTTTCTTCTCTGTATGTATTACTAATGGAATGATTAGCTTTTCATTGCCCTACAAATAAAGATCTCCCTGACAGACGACACATAGGATGAATAACAAAGGTAACAAATTAATATAAAATATTAAAAGTCATAACTACAGCCACTAATGCAATTAAATTAAACACACTATTCTATTTACCTGGGTTTATTACAAAAAAAAAAAGTTCATCTACTTCATCTCATTAGCTATTGAAGTTCAGTCACTAGTTATATATATAAGAATTGTTTTCCTATTATGTGAATATAAGTTTCCATTTGAGATCATTGATTCCTATTTAAATGTTATGGACTGTCAAATACATCTGCCAGGTATGTCTATTTGTGTTCATTTTCTGTGCAGGTGCACTATAGTTCTCTACAGACAGTTGAACACACACATAATTGCCCGTAATTGTGGCACTTCAGGTAATATGAGTTTCCAAGCATATGGTTACATTCTTTCTGGTTTTTTAGAAATGTAACTTTTGACAAACAGAAAGCAGCAGAAACCGGAGTCACAACACACTGAAAATAGCTAGTCTACAGTCAATATTGCCTGTGTCAATTCTCCTTGAAAGAAAGGTATTCATGAGTGAGATGATTCAGAAATTTGAAACAGTCAGTTCCCCATATTGCCTCATATGTAATGCTGAACGGTTAATGAACAAATATCCCTGTGTCATAGTTATCGTATTGAATTTTCACTTCTTCATGAACCAACTTTAGTCTCAGTACTGGAAGTGGTGTATGAGTCATTCTGCACTTCCCAGAGATAGTCACGTTCAGAAAGCTGCACTTGTAAGAGTGGGAACTTACTAACTTGGAGAAAATTCTGAGGTCTTTCTTGCCTCTTTTCTGAGGACAGAAAAACATTCAAGGGGAGTCTTGAATTTGGCTCCTTCACTTTAGCAATGGTGGGACAACTCTAACAGCAGGTAATGCATCTTCATTACCTTACCTGGTAGAGGTCCTCCAGATCTCCAGCAGAGAAAATACACCACACACATATTTTGTATGGGCCCCAGAAGAAGGAGCAGGATGAAGAGGGATGTGGACTGAGGAGGTCCAAGTGAAACCAGAGAAACAGATAGTGGGGTCCTACAGAGCAAATTCTGGTCCCACAACAAAATTGGACAATTTGAGAACATGGAAATAATGCAGAATATGTGAAATAATGGGAAAAACTCTCCTTGCCCCAGCCCACTGCCTCCCCTCACCCTAATTATAGCTGGTTTAATGGTTTCACAATACTTTGTGGCATTGCAATACTATTTTGATGTTGGTTTTGAAAAGAATTCAAGTATATCACTCATCACGACTATGTACTGATTTAGCAGAAAATCACCATACAGAGTTGTACTTAACTTTCACTTCTCCATTCAAACAAGCCATGAGGCCCCAGAGTTTCTCTTGTACCCTTGGTGGAATTAATTATTAGAGACTTGGACAGCAGTGGTGTAGTGGAAATGCTTTCTCAAGTCAATACACAGGAAAGAAATAGGTAGGATAGTAAACTCACTTGATTCCCTCTTCCTCTTTTCCCTTTCCTGCTGGCATGGGCTAGAACAGCTGTGAAATTATGAACCTCATGTAGTGAAGGACTCTGCTTTTCCACTCTAACACATAAGCAGAAGTAAGCAGGGGGCTTCTCTGACAATTTTTGTACCAAGTTCCTCATTTCAGTTACAAACTCCTGTTTTCAGAGGTTGATAACTGGGTTCCAGGATATTTTTACTCCACTGAACCTAGATGTTCCTTCCAGAAAGCAGGAAGGGAACTGGGGTGGTTTTGTCACAATGTGCAAGATGGCAGCAAATAAAGCAAAGTCTTCCAACAATTTTGAAATTCAATTTTTTTGCTTGGAATACTTGCTTCTGGGAGGGTCAAGATCAAAACAGAAAAGAGTGAATTATCTACAGAGCAGAAACATTCAACTACATTAGCACAACCCACAGGTGTACATCACCCCTTGCCAGAGACAGATGTTGTCATCACGGTTCTCCACTGGTGTCTTCTCTATAGAACTATTTCTCACTAGTGCTAATTCTGACAGAAATTTGGGGAGTATCTAGCAGGAATTAGACTAAGATCAGTCATGACTGACATGGCATGGCATACAGACCCCACAGCTGACAGCAGCAATAGCAGCTTTCAATGAGGACCTTTCAGTACCTGAGTCAATGTACAGGCCCTGCACACCTGCACTGTAGCTGAATTTCAGTGTTCAGGTTGCCCCAGCATCCTTATCCACCACAAACTTTCCAGACTGAAATATGCACACAAATTGCAACTTCTGCTGAATTTGGATATCAGGAAAATTCAGTTGCAGGTCCATTTTAAGCTCATGCAGTTATGACATGGATACTGTTTGGAAGACTACAATTAGGTTATTGAATGACTTAACAGCAGCTCTCACAAACTGTGCCTTGTATTGAACAGTCTCATAATATTACTATGGCTTTTCAAATCTAATCATAAGTATTATGGATTTTAGCCTGCTCTGTTCCTCCTAATTCTTCTAATTTCCCCTTTTCTGTTTGCCATATGTTGACTGCAAATTTTCTTTCCTGTCCGAACAACATTCCTATACCATTTTTGTTGTCCATAATTTGTAACGTGTTGTCTGCCCTGTTATGTGTTATCAAGTTTTGCAGACTGAGGTGCTGAGAGTCCTACTCTTGGGTTTGCTCACATTTAGCTGTTGTCAGGACTTGAAAGGATACTGAGATACATTGCTGATGATGGATGGCAGCAAGTGACAGGGCTTTTTGAAATGTTTTATCCTACCTACAAGAGCTACCAATCTTTGCTCAACCCTCTAGTTCCTACCAGAATAAAACAATAAGTAGGTAGCTGTAGTAAACGCAGTGGTGAAAGGAGCTATATTTTGAATTGTTAGTGAAACTAATGCAAAAAAACCCTCACGATTCACAGATGCAAATCTAAATAACATTTTTAAGCAACACTTCTGTTTTGTCAGGAAGATATGATAGTGGGGCTGTTCTGCGAGGGAGGGTGAGCAGGAAGCCAAGGGAAAAGCAAGACAGGCAGAAGCATAGCCTTGCGGCAGACACACATTCCCACAGTGCCCAAACAAGATGAACAGAGCAGGTCTAGTGGCAGCAGCCAGGGTCAGCCATAGCCCACTGACTGCCAGACACATCTACTGGAGTGAGCCAGGTCTAAGATCAAGCCAAAAAATCAGATTGGTGAGGAAAGGTGAGGGTCAGGAGAGCAAGAGGGCCAGCCTGGCATAGCTAAGGCAAGGACTGAGAAAAATAGACTGATCCTAAACACAACTCCCAGGCCAAGGGCTGCCCAGATGATACTTCTAACTATCTACTGTTTTCACAGCCGTTCAATCCAAGGTTACACAGCTGTGCCATATCACAGCTGACCTTGAACACAGTTTCTTAGGATGGGAGAAAAACTTTACAGCATTGATCAGTGCACTCAGAGCCCTAGGAGCTTTCTGGTGTCTACTCCTGAGGCCTTTCTTTCTTATTATTGGTCCTTGCACTCTGCATCTAACCCTGGTTGTGGAGGGTGATACCAACAGGGACACAGGTCTAGCCCCTGAGTTCCTGTCAGAGTGCAGTAGTTTTGCATTTGTTTGATGTCACAGAAGTTTGGAATTGCAGCATCACCAGCACAACACCTGCCACTGGTAAACAGACAGAAATGTGCATTGGTACATAGATCTCCCCTCTGAACCACAGGATATATCCTCCATACATTGAAAATCTACAGAAAAATGTCGCCAATGCACAACTGCACTAGAGAGACCTGCTAGCTTTTGGCAGCTGTCTTTCAGACGATACTCCGTTCCTAGAATGGAGCAGATGCACAAAATCCCTACAATTTATATTACTAGTTGACTATTCTCTATCTACAAAAGCTCTTTCTTACAAAAGCTACATTCCTTTTACAAACAACAAAATGAGATGAGTTCTCAACCAACACATAAAAACATAGCAATATTTTCAAAATTGTGTTTCAAAACATCTTTTTCTACAGTTGTTTCTTCTTAAGGATCATACATAAAACTTGACACTTAGAAGAGGAGCATGTAATCTGACATGGAAGATGATTTCTAAGCTCAAAACAGACTGTGTGGTTAGTATAGCCTCCAAAGATTTAAGCGGCAAGTAGCTAGATGACCTCTAAAAAGCTACTGCTGTCCTCTATCTAGGTTGTTTGAATGTATTGTGAAACATTTAAGGACATAGAGAATATTGGAAATAGAAGGCAAAAACATGTGACACATGAAGGGTGTTATGGTATACAACTGCTGTGTCCTTAGCAGAAGTAGACAACAAAGTCTGTATGGGTAATGGGGGAAGATGTTCTTCCAGCACAGTCTATGTCTGTTCAAGATGGGGAATAATAGGACCAGCTGAAGACACAGCTCATATCAGTTTGGTAACAGAAGCATACTTAGATAATGTTCTGTATAGAAGTTATATCAGTACACTTCAAGTTACAATCCTGTAAGTTTTCAAATTTTGATTATTGGGTTTCTCTCTGAATTACACAGAAATTCCATCTTCATGGAAGATGGGAATGCTTAAAAATATCTGTACTGTCACTAAACCAGGGCATACTCTGTACGGGACACTGCTGCAGAAAACTCTTTCTGCCTTTAGTCACCTTCTCTCATGCTCTGATTTGCAAGGCTATTAGGTTTGTAAGATCTTGAAAACAGGGACTATGGGTATTTGTACTTGGCTCAGATGATCTGATGACAGATGACAGCTCAGTGTGAGGAATTAGTATAAGACAAATATTAATTTGTTGTTTCCAATTTTTTTATTTTTTTACTTTTGGAATTTGATATTTTAAATATTATTGGTTTGTCCCTGAAAAGGAGTTAAAAAATAGAGTTACTTAATATCTGAAATTGACCATTTTTTAGCCCATAAGCAAGGCTAAACAGTTTTTACCTTCCAGATACAAGGATTCTTGAAAGCTGACAGAAGTGGTACAGCTCTTATGTGGCGTCTTGTGAACAGGCATCACAACACCAGAAAAAGTCAGAAAATTAAGAGCTGCTGTATTTACAACAGTACACACACAGCAGCCCAGCAGGGAAACACAATACACCCTTGAGATCAACTCTGTTGCAAATGGAAATAAAGTTTCTGGAATCACAGTGCTGGAGAAGACCATAACTCTAGGCTCCTACAGTCACAGACAACAATGAAAAAGAGTTCCTTAGTCCAGAAAGATCCCCACAAATCGCAAAATGCTTCCCAACACCCTCTAACAAGCATACGAGCTATCACACAAAAGACCAAAAAGCCACAAAGACGCCAGTGTGCCACAGGAAGAGGGCAGGAAAAATTCAGCCCACTACCATCACCTTTGGCCTCTACAGAAGCGGTGCTTCTGGGAGATGAACATTTCATGAATTTCTCTTGAGTTATTTCTATATGATTTGACAATTGGTAGTTACATAAACATCTGTGCTAGAACTCTAAAACAAGCTGTAAAATAAGACGGAGTGTTGTATTTCATTATGAAGAGAAAATTTAATAGTCATGAGTCCCTAAAACAATTTGCCTTTTGTCTCAGCTTAGTTAACTACTACTCTGTTGTTTCCCAAAGTAGCTGTGCATTAGCAAACATTAAATATAGATATAGACATATTGTTATTATACTGTCTCCTTTCCTAGAAGCAGCAGCTGAAGACATTCTTCAGTTTACATTAAACTGTATTTGTGAAAAACAATCAGAAATTTTGTTTGAAACTCAAACCTGTGATTTTCCTTTCCTATTTTAAAGCTTTCAAATTTGGACTGAAGCCCAAATTTTGATTTACTCCTCTCAAAATATCCTATGAGCATATCGGGTTGGTGGTTGGTTTGTATCTGTGCTTCCTACATGATAAATGATACCCATGCTCACACATAGCCTAGCACATATTTTTATTGCATTTGCAAAAGAAAAGCAACAACAACTACAGCAGCAACAGAAGTTTGGTTCCAGAGAGATGTAGAGCCAATTTGGACTCAGCAGAAAAATGCCGCTTTAAAAGTGGTCTGATAGATCTGCCAAAATATAAGAAATATGGCATCAGAATATGCTGAAATGGGAATTTTGGCTTGTTGCAGAATTAGAGTATATTATTCTCCCTTCATTGTAGTTCTGCTATCTAGGACATAGACTATTTTCTTAAAAAACTCTGAATCCTGCTGTTCTCAGTAGGAGTTGCATATTACAGCAGTGCTGTTGGAAGTCTGTCTTAGAATGACTGAAATGTTTTTGCAGAGTGTCAACTTCCAAGTCATCATTAATGTTTATGGTCTCAATAGCAGATTTCATTGCTATAGTAACCCTTAAAGGAATATCCCTAACAGAAAACTAAAATAAAAAGAAGCCAAATTCTTACCAAACATTCATAACACAGGGATTGTTTCAGAGCTATTTCAGTAACTCATATTTTAAACAATGCCTAAAAAGAAAAAGATGGCCTCCTATACTAGCAAATCACTTTTATATACTGCTGCATGATGGGATGTGACAGAACTTGGAAAGGTGCCTCCTCTTAAAAAATATAACCTCTGTCAGCTCTGACTGAAGCAAGTATGGGAAGAGGGTTAAGGAAAGTAAGGCTTCCTGCCAGCAAATTTTTTAGTGAGGAATTCTGTGGATGTTAGTACAGAAAAAAAGTCTACCATGATCTTTGTATTCACCTCTAGGTCAAGCTATAGAAAACAAAGCTGTCTTCTGAGTATTAATGCTAGACACTGTGGAGATATCATTGATATAGTTGTTTACAGTCTATAGCATCATTTCCTCAACATGAGCTACAGCATATGTGGTAATAATTTTCCCAAGCAGAGGCAAATTGGGTTAAACCACATACATTTTTATAGTCAGATTTATATAGATGAATTTGTTGCATGTTTCTCTAATATTTTATACTGTTTATTGAAAATCCAAATTTATCTCATAAAGCAGCATTCTAGTAACTTGTATTTACTAGGAAAATCCTGAATCCATTCCACAAACTATTTTTCTCCTCATAACAGTGTGTTCTTATCTTCTAGGCTGCTTGGAATGCTACAGCTGTGGATCAAATTTGAGAGTTCTCAGATTTGTCAAATCATAATCATTTTATGACATTGCAAATGTCTTTTAATAGTGTTTTACATCAGTTATGACAAAAAGAAGCATAAAGTCTCCTTTGACTTGTAAAAATATCAAACTCTGAAAAGCAGCAAGAGGAAGCTTTTTATGAAAAATTCTTTAGCAAACAGGAAGTCTAGAGGAATGAGCAAAGTCCAAGAAGTAAGAGTCATATCCTGATATCAATCTTACAAGTACTCTAGAAACTTTACTGAGTTTGAGCCCAGAAAATGACTTTGTCCCAGCTTTTCTACCATTCTGAGTAAAGCAAAGGCAAACTGACATGTTCAAAGACACAAAGTGAGTGTCAGCTTCAAGGCCTCAGGTGTCTAAGATGAAAACATTTTAGATGAAGCAGAAATCAGCTTGGTCTGTTAAATTCAGTATCTTGAAGACAAGACATAGAACTGTTCTTTTCCAGATTTCAACCTACATTTTGGGGAGAATGAGGTGAGTAAAATGAGGCCTGCATATTTGACAGCAATTGTATTATCATAGAATTGTACAATAGTTTGGGTTGGAAGGGACACCTTCCCATAAATCAAGTTATTCAAAGTCTCATCTGCCCTTGAACATCTCCAGGCACAGGACTTCCACGGCTTCTCTGGGCAAGAACTGTTCCATTCCTTATCTTCTATACCCAGTATTGTCAGGCCTGGATCTTCTAGGCCCAGAAGGGCTCCCATAAAGTTAACACGAACTGAAAGAACCACAAATGCTTTTCCCTCTTAGACAAAACACCACGAAGACGAGCCTCTGTTTTCTGGTACAGATCAGGAACACGTAATAAGGGTTTTCTAATAAACCTATATGTTCCTTTCTGCAAACTAGACTCAAAGATACTAACTCTGAATGAAATATAAAATACTTAGATAGCAATAAGTGTGGGCCAATTTGAACAAAATATTATTAGCCACAATTTGTAAATTTTAGAGTAAATGAAGTGACACATAAATGGGAAGACATGGGTCAGTGCAGATGGTCTCTGAATCTGCACCTGTCATTGATTTGGAGATATACCTCCTCATGAA
The DNA here is from genome assembly GCA_033459285.1 of Clamator glandarius. Classification (NCBI taxonomy): domain Eukaryota; kingdom Metazoa; phylum Chordata; class Aves; order Cuculiformes; family Cuculidae; genus Clamator; species Clamator glandarius. Next base: position 705,132 of record JAUNZM010000449.1, on the reverse strand, counting down.
AACATGAAAAAACTTGCACTTGATGACCTCACATCAGAGACCAATAACTAAAGAACAAAAAAGGAAGAGATGACAATTTCACTTTACCTTATGATTTGCTGTTTACAAGGTAGAAAGGGAAAATGCAAAACAGGAGTTGCCAATAAGGTGGCAAGGCTACTCCTACAGAAGCAAGCTATTCTAGAAAATCTGGATGAAGAACAACCCCACAATCCTACCTGGAGAGGTAGTTCCAGAGAACTAGGGAAAAGAGAATCAGATAAAAAGCTAAGGTAGTACATGCTATCTTATTTGAAAAGAAGAGATATACTTCTAATAAATGCTGAGAAATAATCAGAGTGAGAAAAAAAGTATAATGAAAGGTAAAGGTCCCAAATAGGATTGTACTTCCTAGACTACATATTACATAACAAGCATCCTAATACCATAAATATATTAGTAATTTTCTACAAGATCACTTAGAGTGTTAATGGGATTCAGGGTATGGAAAACAGGTTACCCAGGGCGCTGTTAGCAAATAGTGAAACCTTTGTTCAAGCAGATTAAGTTCAGGCAGTAAAAGCAAATTGTTTATGAAGCACTCTAAATGCAAACCGCAAAAGTTGTGTTCTGTGTTCAGGTGGAATTAGAGCTCCACAGAAAATACCCCAAATGTATTCCACTATGTTATAACATGTCCTTCTAATTTAGAACAGGGTGCATCAACTAAGACAAAGAAAATGAGCAAACAAAACTTTTTAAATCAAAACTCTCCACAAGACTGCACTGAATATTTTCATGAGAAATGTTTTTTTGGAAGTATTCAATACCCACTTTTGAGTATTGGTACATAAATATGCCAGGGCTGTCCTTTTAGTGCTATACAATACTCTAGGATACACTAACTATATCAGGATTATTGAATCTACATAGTAAACATAATTTGAGGAAGATTTCTGAAAGCACATGAATGAATAAATGCTATAAGCAAAGCAGCATCTTTACAGACAATAGAAGGAAGAACCGTGTGTTTCTTCTTCTGGATGACTGATACCAACAATGTTGTTGCCTGGCTCTGTTTCTGAGATAAAGAAAAAGCTGATGTCACCATCTCAGGTGGATGTAACTGACAATTTTTGGACACTAGCTTATAGCTTTTTGGCCTCCTTAGTTATGTATTTATTTACCTGGCCAAATTCAAAGATGAAGCGTAATTCTTAGAATTTCAGCTAAAGTTATATTATCCCAGATTCCCTTCTGCTCAATCTATCTACCTTGCAGTTACAGAGACAATCTTTGAAAATGCAATAGAACCTTAATTGGCAAAGGAAGTATATACCTGATTATGATAAGTCTATGCTTGTCAAATAAGATTCTGTGGGTTTTAATACATTCTTCTGGATTTGCTTAGATCTAGATTGTATACAATGTGTAACTTATGCAACTTCAGTTTACATATCACAAAGGTTAAGGATAAGCTTTCCTGTTGACATATATAGACAGAGGGTTGTGCCACATACCAAAGACAGGTTTCAGTTAACTGGAATGAGTGAGCTTAGGTTTATAAAACTGTTTAGACACATAAAAATCAAGACATTTTAGCAGAATTTGCAAACACCGTTAAGCAGGACAACTGTCAAACTCCACTTAACAAGCCATACAGGTTGGCAATGGTGGGCCAGACCACAGAAGAAGTTTCCACGTTTGGATGCTAAATATTATGAAGCCCAAATGTCAGACACCCTCTGTGGACTCTAAAAACATAGTTAGAATATATAACATGCACGAGCAGAAGAAGCTACAGCCAGCCAGCATGAAACACTGCCAAAAGGGAGGCATCTGAAAGTCTCTCTCTCTTCTGAACACTGCTGCTCTCTAGGGAAGAAGCACAGTGGCCAAAATTCCTTCCTGTATGCAATGTGCATATGCACTGTAGTCCAGGCCACAGATACTGGCCACTCTTCCTTCAAGACAGAAAGTGGTCACCTCTCACTGTTTAGAGTAGCTTCTGAAAGAGAGAACGTGGCTTGGATATTGGCCTTTCTTTATCCTGCTGACTGCCAAACAAAATACTGTGTTTATTTATTTAACATGGGTGGGGGCAGTGTACTTTCTCAAATGAGATGATACTGCCTACCAGAGTATTTTTCACTCGGATATATTCATGGCCTTGGTTGACCACACCAGTGACCAAGCACTGGGTTTCAGTCATGTAAATTTTACTTCTGCTTCAACTAAAATCTGCTGGCCATTGAACCAAGCACAGCCATGCTAGGAACAGAGGCACTGTATAAACTGCATACCACGTCTGTGTTGTGTGGCATAAAAGCATGCTTACCATCCGTGTCAGCACACATCCACAGACACGCCTGAGAAAAACTATAGCTGCCGACGAGAGGAGATATGAAAAACTGCTGAATGACTCTACAATGTTCCTCTTGTTTTGGAAGCCAGTGTTAGGCTAGTGACCACATCAGACAGGTAGAACCTTGGGGCTGGGGAACTGCAGCACTATAATGGCAATGCATGAGCTTCCAATCTAAAAATTCAACAACTCCTCCTAAATTATCTCTGCTCAAAGTATGGCAGAGGGTAAAGTACTAATAGCCATATATTAGCTCAGTCATCAGCTGAGAAAGCTTGGATTTAATTGTTAGCAAAGACCACTGAAGGCAATTTAAAATAACTGGGTTTACCTCACTTTGCAGCTGGTTAAGGCACAGAACGAAAGAGCAGTTGTACCTCAGCTGAGTGGTCATAGCTCTTACACTTCTACTCAATCACTTCTAAATGGCCAAACCTATTACCAATTTAATTCCCTGTGGCAGTCTGAGTCTCAGATGTCCAGACTTGGGCCTCAACAAACAAGCTTTTGATTAAATAATAATTCAAGTGTATTCTTGATTCGAGGAGAAATTATTTCCAAGACAACTTTGAGGTCTTGTGACCTCACTTAGGTAGTGAGGCTATTATTGTGTGGATTTCATTTCCTTAGATATATGCCTAGAGCTATACTAAAATGAACTCTAGATTGTAATTTAAGTAAATTAAATTAGCAAGGATACTTTTTGCTTCAGATATTCTGTGGACTTTAACTGAATTTGTAAAAAGAAGTGGTCAGCAAGTCCAAGTCACATGAAAAACTTGGCTGAGAATTCCAAAGGCTGAAGTACAAATTCTTCCTTCATGTTTCCTTTGACATACTTTGCCTTTTCCAGTTGACAGAAGTGAAGCTTCAGTGAAAATGTAGTTTTTAGGCCAGTTTTCCATCGGTTTTTATTCCCATATATTCTAAAGCAAGAATTCTATAGTGACAACCTGAGCATCTGAACAACTAATTCATTCCTGTCAGCCTTTTTTTAACACTAAGGCACAAGTCTGCAAGTCCTCCTACAGACACATATTGTGTGTCTGCAACATCTGTAGCAGTGCAGGGAAGTATACAACAGCAGACAGTTTACCTTATGGCAAATTCCAAGGCAGTATTTAAAGTTCAAATGAAATTCCAACATTCAAAGTGGGAGGTTTAAGGAAAAAAAGTCACAGGTCTGTCAGTGAAAAGTTTAATTATGGACAAATTGACACACACATAGTAAAGACCACAAAGGCAGCAAGACCACTGTGGAAGCACATTCCAATAAAATCTTAAAAGATTACTTTAATAATAAACCATGCATTCCTGAGCAAGCCATCGCAAGATTAGCTATCACATTGCTTTGCTGCAAGCAGATTTTTCACAAACTGTTACTGATACCACTTTCAAGGCATTTGTGAAAGGTGATGTCTTCTGAAGATCTCTGTATTTTAGTGTTTTTATTTCACACTGCTACCCTAGTTTCCATACAGACTGAAATTCCAGTGGTCCCAATGACAGACTGTGTATTGGGCAGAGCTAATGTCTGGAGAAGTGATAGAAAAAACTCACGGTGGTGAAGGTTTCCAGCTGTAACCTCAAGATAATTTTAGACCTGCTGAAAAATGGCTTGTCTTGGGGAAGTGCTGAGGCTGATACTGTTATGTACAATGTGCGATTAACTTAAAAAAAACCTTGAGTAGGGACTGAATCTATGCCAGCAATAGTAAGATCAGACACAACAAATACGAGGGAAAAAGTCAACATCCTGGGAAACACAGCATTTTCTCTCTACTATAATTTTTCAATAGTCAGGCTTAAAGTCATTTGATTCTGGGTTTACTGTAGAGAAATAAAAACCCTTTTATTTTTCATAAAGTGTAAAGCCTGCCCTTTAAGTCCTGCAGTGCAGTATAGGTGAAATAACTCCTGTGAGGCTTTCTGCCTGGATTCCTCCTACATTCAGAAGGTAATCCTATTACATATGTTGAATGTAACAGTTCTGAGTTTTACTATATAGCTCAACAATGTGGGACATCAGGGGAGCTGTTTTAAGTTGAATTACAAAATAGATTATACAGTCCTAAAAGGCTTGAGATTTTATTTTTAATTCTCTAAAAAAGATATCTTTCCAGTTAGTTATTAATCAATTAACTATATATTTTTTCCCATGAGATTACTAGTGATGTCCCAAGTGCTGGTAGACAGTGAAGGATCTCTTTGCATTTCTATAGCAGGTGTAATTTCACTGCATCTCAAAAGGGGTCTTTAACTGCTTTCTTCTCACAAATGACACGCAATTTCTTCTCTTCCAGATGCAACAACAATTTGTATAAATCTTATTTGTAACCTTTCATATAATTAGTCAAGATATTTCAGTGAAACATGCCTGGGTTTTGTGTTGGGCGAAGCACAAGTAGTAATTCTGCTTATGCCAGCACCAGGCTGGGCTGCTGTATAGAAGTTGCTTTGTTACTGCATCATGTTTAAACTAGGCACAATGTCATCCTTCATGTCAGGCAGACTGTGAAACTTCCACAAAGCATGCTGAGCAAAGTATTATTCTTTAAAATACACCCTGCCTCAGGACCAAGAAGCTTCAGTCCTGCTGGTAGGCGTCTAGCACAAGGTGTTCAAGACAATGTACAGTGCAGCGCAAGCTGTACAAAACCAACATTGTTAAACATGAATACAACAGTGTCCCAAGGAATTTTGATCTAATCCTGCAAATACCGACATGTGCATTAGCCAGCAACCTGTTAATTGTAGCAAATGCCTCCTTACTTTTGTGTCATGCACTTTGGTGAACGCTAGGCTCATGTTTGAAAATAGACTTCTCATGTCCTTTTTGGTTAAAAGTAGCACTTCTGAAATAAAAAACAGATACAGGCAAGAGAGACGTAAGTATCAGCTTTTAGTCACTTCAGGCACAGGGCTCCTACGACTTTTGCTGTTCATGAGAGCACGATACTATACAGTAAGTATTGAATCTTTTGGTAGCTTTGGACACAGATCATGACCAAATGCATCTACCAGTTTTCAACCATGCTTGTATCAAGTATTTCCCTCTTCCAAAACAGTTAGAAATAGCTCTCTGATGTATTAAAACTTCAGGAAAAGCGTTGCCCTTTTTGTCTTTTTGAATTGGGTATTGCTGTAGAGCACAATATCAGTATTTTTAACAGAAATACCTTGTAGTGTTTTGAGAAAATAAATGCTAGGCTGAGCATACAGCCTTGAGGAAAAAAAAAAGTTGCTACAAGGACAAAAATATGATTTTTTTAATCAGAGGCTCTTTCATACAAGCTGGAAAACAGCCGTACTGCACTGGGAAACAAAACATGTTAGATGTTTGAATAAATATGAGTGGGAAGTACAAAGGTCAGGTCTGGTTGTGACCCAGAAACTGAATTGCACTGACCCAATATTTTTGTTCAGCTAGCCGCAGATTTGAGGGGAGTGCGAGGCGGCTGTTTTGCTGGCTTGGGAAGGAAAAAAAAAAACCAAACACCCAAAAGCTGGTTTGGACTTGGACTTTTTAACACCCAGATTTATGTAAACACAGGAGAGGCTCCATCCTCCAGGAGACCGCGGGGGTCTCGCTGCTGCCCCCCCTCCGAGGGGTCCCGGGGAGGGAGGCGGCACCGAGCGCCGGCTCGCAAGGGGTTAAACCCGCGAGCAGCGACGGCGCTGAGGGGGAGTAGCCAAGAGCGAGCAGCAAAAACATCGCAGCGCATTCCTGGGTCGCCCTCAGCTGCCAGCATCTGATTAAAACCACATCTCTCGCTGTGAGTGGCCAGCGAATCCGCAGGCGAGGGGCGCAACCGAATATTTAACCGGGCTCCCGGTGCTCGGCCAGGCTGGCTGCCGCCTACGGATCATGCTCGGAGCAGCTCGGATCTAGCCCGTAAGCAGCGGGGGGGCTCGGGGGGGGCTCCCCGGCGCCGCGCCGGGATGGGGCCGCGGGGAGGAACCGGCGCTGCGGAGATGAGGGGAGGGAAAAGCGTGTGAGCGCTAAGAAGCGCTAGCTGGGAAGGTGTAGGAACGCTAAATTTCACCGGCGTTGCTGAGCGGAGCCTCCCTAGCAGCAGGGAGAAGGGATGGGTGAGGATGCTGTGAAGCAGGGATGGGGTGGTGGGTTTGTTTTTATGACCGAGCATCCTTGCGGGGCACCTCTCGGGGTGCTGTGGATGTACTCGTTTCTGTGGTAAATGGGTATCGTTAAAGACGTCCAGGATTAAGTGGAACGAGCCTTCTGCCTCGCTGTAGAAACTGATTTTGCAGCTGGTGACAATGTCACCATGTGATTACACTTAACGCCGGGGTAGTACCTGTGTTCTGAGCAATAAGATAAATGCAGGTGTTGCCAATACAGCTGTATTTCTCCACGCCTCAGATCAGCTGAGGCTGGTTACTTGAGCCCTTAACAGGGAAGCTGCAAGTTCACTGGCAGGGTAGAATTACGGGAGGGGAGGGGGGGGGGGGGGTGTCGGGTAGAGAGTGGGGTTGAAGGCATTGTTTGAAGATAGCTGGCCTGAAGTTTTTTTTCTCAGAAACCTTCTATGACTTCCCTAAACGAGACTGTCTGAAATGGTCTAAATCTGAGTGCATTCAATTCTAGATTTACCCACCCTGAGTTAAGGAATAGGTGTAAGTATGCTTAGGGCTGGGAGCATCTGTGTAGACAGGTGAAATAGGGATGTGGATTCAATTAGAGAAAAGTACTTATGAAGCTGTGTGTTCTATCTGGCTGTGAAGACTTAGCAGGCACTGGTAAATTGAAAAATATGTCCTTGTATCTGATAGTGACAGGTTTTTCAGATGAACTTCTATTAGGACTTCTCAGGAGGCCGATGAGGCAGTAGCTGGCTAATTGGAGAGGTGAATCAGAATCCAAAGAAAATCTTTTCAGCTGAGAAGAGGATTGACCCAGACAGTGATCCACCATGTCTGTTCAAAGAATCACAGCAGTTGCATCTACCACAGTGGTTTTTGAGGCATAATCAGGCTTCCAGACTTTTCTGATTGGGCTGAAGATGTGGTCAAATCTAAAGCAGAAATTCCTAATAATACTGACTTACTAGAGTTTGCCTTTGGAGCAGGAGAACCAAGTGTTAGAAGTGATAAGGAGGATGCAAATGCTTAACGAATGTCAAGTGAACCTTCAGAAGAGGCTTAACTAGCAAACCTTGTGACTTGCCATGCAGGAAAGCTCAGAATAAATTGGAGCGCTCCAGGTGCTCATAGTCTTGAGATAGATTCCCCTCAGCAGAACTAACAGTTTGTGTGCTTGTCACTGTATACAAGAAACTGAGAATGACAAGTCCTACTCTGATAGTTCTGTGACTTACTTCAAACAAAGCTATTGACTGAGAACCAGAGGTTGTGTTCGCCACTGTCAGTTGGAAGCATGGGCCGAATGCCAAAAATCTGGCATCAGCTTCCTTTTGCGAAGGTAGAGATGGTTATCCATTCTAACATGTACCTTCTGCTACTTTTCAAAGTATCTCCATACCTCTGCAGTACACAACCCACTTTATAATCAAGACTATCGAAGTGCTGTTACTGCACGCTGCAGGCCAGTAGCTGCTATGCATACACTTCTTGCTTAAGGCTTTCATATTGCAAGCAGATACAGAAAGAAGCATTGTAAACAGGTAAATGGAATATGTGCAAAGGGTGTCAAAAACAGCTCTTGGATTTTTGTCCCTGCAGGAAAGCATATAAATGCACTTCGTGACCGGGAAGGGGCTGAAATCGGGGCTTGTGTCTGTTTGGGGCGTCTAGGATAAAAAAACATAGCTTGAGATCTGTAGTAAATGAAAGTACGTAACATGTTGTAATTATTGAACGTTATTGCCCAGCCTACAGATTTTTCTCTCCTACTGCTGTTCTCTGCTGGGAAACTTTACACTGCTGAGGCATTTGTGTGACCTGCTGGGTTAACCCTGTTTTGGGGAATGTTTGTGGACTTTATTCAGCAAAGCAAGTAATAGGTGAGCATGAATTTGTTTGGACAATGAAACAATAAATTCCATATCCAGAGAAAGTCAGCTTGTTCTGGAAACAATACTGGTTGTGCAAATACTGCTTGCTAACTAGATTCTGTGAAAAGAAATGATGAAGAGATAGCATGAAGGTAGCTTGTAATCTGCAAGAGTTTTAGAGAAAATCCTAGATCTTGTATGTAGACTAAGGGATTACTAGGAGAATCAAGACACTAGCTCCTGGGGAGAGGAGGAGCCATGATAAGAGGTCTTTATGAGCTTCTGCTGTGAAACAAACCTAAGCATAAGCCTCTACTCTTCTCCCTCAGCGTGGACTCCATGGAAGTACAACTTGAGGTTGTGTTAGAGAGATCCAAGTATAATAAAGTACCTAAGTACTATGACTAAAAAAAAAAACAGACTGACTTTAGGAACCTGATTTTGAGGCTGTATCTGGGTTCAAGTGTCTCAGGGTTATAAAGAAGCTGGATGAAGCATAGTGGCAGGCCTAGTCAATAAACAATAGGTACCAGTTTCAACAGCTTGTTTAGAAGCTGGGTAGCTGAGTGCTGAACAAAGCATCTTCTTCCATCTAACTCTTGTCAGCCCTCCTTGATGGGGTATAGACCATTAAAATTTCCCCTTTTCTGAAAGGATGTGCTTTGTATGTGCTTTGGAGTGCTTGAAGATGAAGTGTCTCAGATGAAATGCCTTGCAGAGCTTTACTCACAACAATCTGTGAGGTTTTTAAAAAAAACTTCTAATAAACCTTCATAGCTGGTGCATGGCACCTTATATCTCAAAGCTTGGACATTATGGGGCCAATTAAGGGCAGGCTATTGGCCTTGGAGCTGAATTTCCTGCTTCTCTGTCAGTTCATGTTGCATCTTTAAACAGTAAGGTGAAAATCAAAATACTTGATGAGGATTCTCTTGAACAGATCTGAAAAATGGGATAATGGACATTTACCTTAACAGAAGGCTTCATGACAATGTCAGCTAGGAACTAGCTCCTCTAGGCACTGTATGAGTAAGAACTAGTTCTCTAATAGCTTGAACAGCAGTTCTATCTTCACAAAGCTGCTAGCCTGGCTGATGTAGATTAGGATATAAGTCTCATGCTTGTCTTTGCATGCTTCTGAGGGGTGGGGCATATCCATGATATGATATCAAGACCATCATAGAAATGCAAAATTAGATAGTATGATCAGGGTTACTTTAGTGTCTGGATTTAGGAGGAATATTGTAAACTTCTCCTAATGTACATCACAAACGCGTAACTACAGTTGCCAATAGGGAAACTTACTGCAGAATAGTAGACTAGCCGTTTAGCTACTGAAGGAGCTACTCTGAGTGGAACACGGAGTCTTGGTTACTCCTTATTTTGCCTCTGGTGTATATCTTTCTATACCACCTTTTTAGATTTGTGTCTTGTTTAGTTATTCATTGCCTTTCTTGCTGCGTGAACGGAACAGAGCTGGTGCCCTTGGTAATGACTAATCTTAACAGCTACGGTAACCCTTGTATTAAGCTGTGTGCTTCATAATATCTAACTGAGGACTGAAACTGCTGTAGAAGAGCCTGCACTCATAAGGTGTAAACAGAAATTTCATCATACTTCTGATGAACATACTTCATCATGAGTGTAACTTCCATGTGTTACAAGGAACGGCATGGAGTGAATCCTGTGGCAAGGACTGCTACAACAGTTTCTGTAGCAACAGGCACTGTAGCATGGGTTTAGGTGGAGGGTTTTTCATGTACTGCTAAAATGAATGTTTAATGACAGGTTTTCAGGTGTTCATGAGATCATCAGTCTGGGTCAGCAAACTGCAATCCTTGACACTCACTATTACTACACGCTTATAGATTGAGTGAGCACACGAACAAACCAACTAAATCCTGTTGCTTGTACAGATACATTCATGAACAGATATAGAACACTTAGTTTAGCATAGGCTATAAAGAACATATGCTATCTCTCTGTGTAGCTTGCCCACACCCAAACTGTGAAGAGGGATAACACTGCCAGCACAAGACAGTTAACAGTGTGCAGCTGAAATAACTTATGATAACCACTTCAGTATGTGTCAAGTTCCTACTCTGAGAAAGGGAGTGAAAACCATAGTTATTGGCAAGAGTCGTCTGCTATACTAACTACAAAAAGATCAGAAACAGCCTTTCTAGGCAGGGGTGAGTTAGGACTGGATTTGGAAATGAAGTCTTTGAGCTGTTGTCTAGCTCAAACTGGTTTGTATCTGAGTAAGCACTAGCTGTCTTGATTAAAGACTGCTTTGCTTCCAGGTTGTTTGGTATATCTAGTGAGCCTCTAGTATTGACAGATAATCGAGTGGTGTGCACTGCAGGCACATGGCCTGAGATTTGTCATCCTGTGCATAGGCAAGCAGTGCTTTCCTGAGCATTAAGTAGAACAGACAACTGAACTCTGCCTTGGGAGCTGCTGATCTCTGAGGCTTCATCACTGGAAATTTGAGAGAGTAGTATAGAGGAATGGCCTCTTAACATGATGCAAAGCATGCAGTCTTCCTGGAAGACTGATATGAAGAAACTTCTTGTGGATAATCCAAGTATATATAATAAGACTGTGTTGCCAGTGGAATATCTCTCTATAAAGGAAGTGTATACTGTAATACCTATCAATCTCTTTCTAAAAGAAGAATCTGGAGTTCAGATGCTGATATTGCTGGTACTGAGAATGAAGGGGTTTCTTAACCTATGAAATTAACTAGCAGGTTGGAATCCTAAGTGCTGAACAGAGATTGGACAGGCTGCTACCAAGGCTTGTTGCAAGATGCTACTTTATTCCTGGAATGACTCATAATTGAGGATTAACTGCCTAGGTGCCTGGACACTAATTGTGGACACTGGAGTTCCTGTCTTAAGAGTAACTATCAAGCTATGGCAATGGTAGTTCCCTTCAGTTTGAGATTAAGCCTTCAGGAGACAGATAGGACTAGCTCGTGAAAAGCATTTCACTTTCTTCCTTTAAGCAGAAAGGAAGCCTGGCTAATATATCTTCCCAAATTTTTAGTGGGTACAGCTTGGTTAAACTGATTGTGACTTCCTCTGAGCCCTCTGTTCTAGTATATCTACAACAGTTGTAATTATTTCCTTGTCAAGTGGAAAAAAAAATCCAAAGTAGAGCTACTGCAGTAGCTGAGTTGAGAAGAAACTGATTAACTCATCAGAAATTGTGACCTCTTCAGTTCCACCTGTTCACTTGGCTGTGATTCAAGCATGCAGAAAACACTTGGGACCTTGGAATTTCTATGTCCTTGCTAAAACTCAAACAGCTCAGAGGAGGCTGATACACTGACATGATGAGAACAGACTGTTTCGTTCCATTGATGAAATAGCAGCTGGCAAACTGACTGAAATGGTGTCTGGGTAGTTTCACAGGCATGGTCCTGCACCAGCAGTGGTACATGCTGACATGCCTAATTGGAGTACTAAGATCTTTATCTACTTTGCAGTTGGTGCTGGGGGAAGAGAGCAGTATGAAGAAGGTACACCCTGCTATTCCATTAAGTAGATGAGTGTAAGCCTTCTTGTTTCTCATTACTGGTTCTATGTGATAAAGAGAGCTGGGCTATGTGCCATATGCTGCAACACGGGTGGGCAGTTGTAGATATTGCAAAAGGGTAGTCCTGTTGGTGGAGGAAGTCTTTGGCATAAGGCTTCCTTAATACCTTGACAAAGTATTAATCTCTCTTGGGTGAGAGGATGGAACATCCAACAGTGCTTATAGCAGATTGCATGAAGGCAGTTCCCAAAAGTAAAATCCTGTTAATCTAGAAATATTCTGCCCAGCAGGCCAAGTGCCTGACTTAACTGAGGTCATGATACCAAGAAAATGGTCTCTCAACCACAAAGCATGTTTCTAACTACCTACGGCCTAAACAGGACAATTAAAGAGGCTTTTTGAACTTAGGCTGAAAACACTGGTCTTGGTTTCTATCCTATGAAGGGATCACAAGAAGAAACTGCTGGGGGCATTGCTAATCTAGACTTTACTGATTGTTAGAATGACAGATAGCTTCACTTGCCAGGCAAGGTAAGTCAACATTCTTTTCAATTGTCTCTCTTGTAAGAATAACCGCAGAGGCTTGAGTTTAGACTTAGTGGTATAGGAACCTGTATTCAGTCGCCTATTTAACAAGTGATGCTAGTCTTGCATTCCAGACATGACAGGCTGGAGGGGAACTGTTTCCAAGCTGTCCCTGAACTCTCTTCTACCATATGTCTTCAAGCAGGTACTTATGCATACACTTATACATAACAAGCGTGAACAATACTTAACAGGTATAACCTACCTGTGGGTAAGGCTAGTATTTTCTATGTTTCAGTCATTGGCTATGCTAGTCCCTAACAGACTAGTTTGATTGTTTTAATAAAGGAAACAAACTAATGTTTGTGCTTGCAATAGAAAAAGCATCTGGAATTTTCCATCTAAATGATAATAATCTTGTGCCATGTTGCAGAAGTTTTATTTAACATGAATATTGAGGCACTGCCAGATGGTAGAGCAATGGGTTTTCTAGCAATGGAAGAAAACACTCTGAGATGGTATTTTGACTCCTTGGCATGAATGACACTGTTCAAAAGGCAAAAGTCTGAATAGCACACTCATGTTTCTGATTTATTAATGTATGCCTAGTCCTTCTCAAGGCTCCTTGTGGCACTAACATTGCAGCAGGAACTGATAGGCAGAAAATGATAGCTGGTTATGCACACAAGGATTTGTCAGTCATACAGGGGCTCAAACAAACATGCTATTATACTACTAATGTGGATAAATGATGCTAATCAAGATAGTCCATTACTAGTAAATGTATCTGGCTTTACAACTTTGACTCTTGTTAGTCATTTTATGTGTTGCTGTTTGGCCTTTAGTCTGTTTCTTTAGCCTGCAGAACTGAAGTCTTGAATTCACTTAAGTGAAGAGAACTTGTTTACCAGCCTTCTGAAAACAGCTTTTCTAACCAGAACTTGATGGCTAGAGATATTTCTGAGCATACATTGTGCAGGTCCTGATACTGCCTTCTTACCAGAAGAACTTGACAAACTCTTTGAGAAGGTGAGGGGAGGGGAACAACCTCATTGGAATCATGTCCAGCACTTGAACTATTGCAATGTTTCCGGTTACTACTTCATCCTAACAGGCTATTTTGCACTTGGCAATAAAAGCTTCTTTTGTCCTTTCCTGACCTCTCAGATTATAATTTGAGGTTAATATTTATGTGTGATAACTCTTTAAGCTGAATCATGCACTTGTAGTATCAGGGGACAAAGAAAGAGCACAGGCTGTGAAAAGGACAAAGTGTGAGACTGCTGACCAGATGTTTAGTTTATCTGCCTTGCTTCTCAACTTTTTCAGCGTCCCTAACCTTTCATCAGACAAGCTTTCATTAGCATCGAAGCAGTTATCTTTGTCTGCTGAGGGGCAAAAATCCTGTCTATTGGGTGAGGCTTGTTGTTCAGTGTGTAAAGTCTGTGACAGGCTACAGCCATAATGAAGATTCTCAATCTCCTGTTCACATGCCAAAAATATAACCGTTAAGGGTACCTGCCATGTTGCCACCCCTTGCTCAAGTAAGGAATAATAGTGAAAGCATCACATAAAGGAGTTTATGTTGCTCAACCAAATTTTTAGGTGAGCTTCAACTCTTGCTAAGAAACATATATTTCGAAGATGGCTTGTCACTACCAACAGCTCTTCTTGTAGGGAGTTCAGAGAAGACACCAAGAGCATAGAATGTCCAAAGACTTAAGACTGACTTTCCTAGGGCAAATGTGTAAAAATTTTATTTTTTTAAGTACAATGCTTGAATAGAGAATTGTCTTACTTGAGACAGTAAGTAACAGCACATACCTCTAAGCCTGTGTTGAGGGCCTGAAATGATCTTTCCCTAAGGACTGATAAGTACTCACTCATCACAGGTTAATCCCTATATGAAAGCAGGAAGATACTATTAGTGGTCTCTTAATAAGCCCTTTCTGGAATAAAGTGAAAAGTGACTGAGCAAAATGTGGTGTACATCTATGAATACAGGGAAGAGCTTGGAACGCTTCTCCCAGCGTAGCAACATTCATGAATCTACAGTCTCAGGCTTTTGAAATAGTTCATTTAGCATGATAGTTAAAATGGGCCATACAATTTCATAGTGAGTAATTAAGCTGTGGTAGTAGCAAGCAGCTTATCCATGTGGAGAAGATTCAAAAGACATAACTTAGTAGTGTGCTGGCATAGTTGCTGTAGAAATGATCTTGTTTTTCACTATGCTGGTATGACTGAAGGCATGACTGTCCTTGCATGAAAGTACATGTATATCTAACCCTGCCTTACTGCTGGCAGGCTCTTTTCAGGTTAACTCAGAATTCAAGTATAACAGAACAGTTCTAGTTTCTTGTTGCTGTACTTCTACAGCCTGAGTAAGGAAATACTAAGAGTGAGTAGTGTGAAAGGAAGCCTCCAAGCAAGAAAAAGAACTACAAAGAGATGATTCTAACTTCATTTTAATTGTTACTTGCATGTAGAACACACCAGCACTTCTAATGAAGAAGTCAAACTTCAGTGTGACAAAGACCTTGCTCAGCTTCAACCTGGATGTGAAATATAGAATCTAAATCTAGTTGTGGCTGAGATGCTTATACAGAGAGCAGACTAGATTACTGGTATCTCAAACTACATAATGTTGCTCCCTACCTCAATAGAATTTTAAGGTAAAGCCTTAGGCAATGTTATCATAGTCTTGTGGTTTTAAGATGTCAAGAAATAGTTATTTAAAATATGAATGCATATTAAGGCTGTTTTGGTCTATCCTTACATTCTGAGTTTTGCTAATTCACCTGCTCCAGAGATGTGATTCTGAAAGACTGTGTTCTCCAAAGGGATGATAAGTAACTACCAAGTGAACTCTCATCAGGCAAGATGAGCTGTGCCAGACCTCAGAAAGCAGAGTATCTCCCACAGACTTGTCACTAACCTTCTCAAATAGCATTGATAACAGTGAGAATAAGTTTCTCCACAGTAAGGCTGGTATTTGCAAGGATTCAGCTAGAGTTGTGTATCTCCCTACCTATCTTCCTCCAGCATGGGGTCTTGTGCTATCTGGCTCTAGGCAAATAAGAGGTCTGGCCTCCATAGGATGGAGGCAGATGGCAATAATGGAGGAGAGACTGAAGTTTAAAGATGGCAACTGCCCATTTAAATTTTTACTACTTTACAGCTTGTCACAACGTGAGGTCTTGCTTGTGCATATTCTTCCTAGGTTATTTACTTGTTATCGCCTCTTAGTGTTACTTCAGAATGAGGTTTACTGTGGTTATATAACAGCAGAGCTGGGTGTAGCTCTACTGATTAAATTGGGGAAGCAGGATTACTGACCGGCAAGCCTTGAGGTTATTATTTCTTCTTCCCAGCGCAGAGCTGGGCAGAATGTCCTAGAGCTGTGACTCAGCTCCTAGAGAGTATTTCTTTGCTCTATTGTTCTCCAGGCCTTTTCCTTCTGCCCTTTAAAGAGGGGATGGGTGGTTAACCTAATGATTCAACTTCAACTCTTTCCTTCCTCTCTGCTTCTGAAGGATTTGATAAATCTAGAGAGGCTGTTTATGCTAAAAAAAGACTATCTCCATCCAAAATTATACCATCAGACAAACTAGTCTAAAATTAGTGTCTTCATTTTACCTACTCAATGTGTGTTTTTCAATGGACATGCTGCTTTTTAGCACAGGTGCAAGTATCCCGCAAAATCCCTGTTGACTGTAATAGTTTCCTCCTTACTACTTTGTCAGAATAGGGTAACAAGCCACTTTCAGCAATAACGTTTCCTAAATAAGCATAGCTTGTTGTATCAACTCTTCCACTAACATCTATTCCTACTTGGAACCACCTGAAATTTTCACAACAGCTCTGTTGCCTTGTATCAAATATTCCCTAGCTGTGGCCAGCTAAGTTGCTTGTGGAGGAGAACAGGTATGACTGCCAGAGATCTCTTCCATCTGAGCACTTTTATCTCCGATGTACCTGAGCAATGCTAAATGCAGTTCACAAACCATCTGGTAAAATAGCTAGATTTAACTTTACTTATATTAAAAGCTAGTTCCCTTGAAGCTTCCCTCCTGAAGGCTTTCAGAGTGAAATTCTCTCAAAGACCGAGAAATTTCTTTTTTCCTAGGTTAAGAAACTGTTAAGCATTGACATCCATTACTCTGTTAGTAGCAAGCTGAATGAGTCATCTAACTTAGTAATAAATTGAGGGAGGAGGGGAAGGCAGGAGTGAGAGCAAAAACCTAAAAATATTTTCCAAGTAATGGATAAAGCATTAGCTCTAACTAAGGAAAATAAGGAACAAGTAGGCTACTGAGAATGACAAGCCTCTAATTCTAGAGGACATAGAATGCTTCAGCCTTTATATCTGGATAAATACTACATCGCAAATGGTGGCCTGTATATAAAATGTGTGGCTTGGACTGTGGCTGCTTTTCTGGATACAAGGGAAGTTACTTGTATAATGTAGCCCAGCTACTTAATCATTTCAGCAATCTCTTGGCTTTATTTGTCACCCTAAAATTCAAGAGACTGACTGAAAACACTGCAATACCCCAGACAGAAGCTTTATAGAACAGTTTTTGTAGCAGATGTGAGTGTCTAGTTCTTTCTGGCTTGGTATAGATGATCTTCAGAACTCCATAAAGTTAATGAGTTCTTTTGTTTGGTAAGTGTGAATCAATGCTTTGGCTGTGTAAGAACAAAACATGATGACTGCAGATGATTTTTTTTTTAATGCATCTTGTATCTCAGAGGCAAAAGGGTCTCATGGGATAGCCAAGAGATAGGTTGTACTAGTCCATACTTTTTGTTAACTTGTAGGGATTTTGAAAACCTTAGGTTACTGTTAAGACAAGGGTGTGGAGTTTTGGAGTTGGGTTTTGTTGTGGGTTTTTTTTCCTGGAACAGTCTGCCTGCAGCCTAAGGAGCCTATTTACTTTTACCTGTTGGGTGGTATAACCTCAGACTTTCCCCTAGCTGTAGAAACGTGAATTAGATCTCATGGATTCCTTTGGATGTTCTGGTGTCATCATCATGGGTGGTTGGAACAGATACCAGCAAATGCTTCTTCCATTCTTTCATATCCTACTACCGAGGTGCAGCAGGCAGTGCTGAAGGAGAATGAAGCAAAATATCTGAGGTTCTATAAATAGCAAAATACTAAAGGTTAACAGATTAAAACAGTGATGCAAGTAAGGCCTGGGGATGTAGGTCAGTGTGCTCTACTGATTAAGTATTACTGAGGTGAGAGTTCATCACCTAGCGGCCATAACTTCATGCTCTGTGTATGCTGAGATGAACAGACGGTGAGTCAGACTTCCTGTGGTCACTACTAAAGCTTTCAGGCACAAGTAGGCTTCAATGTTCACCAGAACAAAACTGGACTAACAGGTCTAATAAGAATATTTCCCCTTCAAGGTAAAATGTTATGTCTATCTCCTGATTGTTATTTGGATTTTTTCAAATTACAGCAAGCATCACTGACCACCATCTCATCATGTCTACTGAAGCTGAAACTAAGACTGTCAACAGCCAGCCTGAACAACAGGCTCCACCAAAAGCACAAGCTTCGAAGAAGGAAAAAAAGAAAGGTAAGAAATGCTTGTCTCTTGAACACCTCTGCTAGTCAATATCCTTAATTTTTTTACTTACCTAAAACTAACAACACTCTTACAGAATAGTTACAATAACTCTAAGATTTCAAGCTGACTGTAAGAATTAGTTAATAGGCTAGCAAAATAAATCTAACCAGAAGGTAGACTTTTAGCTGAAAGGTTTGGGGTTTTTTTTATCCCTAGCTTTAAATTCTGGGTTCTGTTCCACTTGTTAAATGACTCATTTGCTGAGCATGACAGGCCTTCAAAAGCCTAGGGAAGTCCAAGCCTCCTGAGGAGGTGACCAGACCTGGGACCATGCAGGTAGCTGTCAGTTTTTAACCTGAACTTATTTTCTCACATCCTTCCAGAGAGGGAGTGAAGTGCTGGACACAGATACAGATTCTAGACCAGAGGAGCTAGAAAGTTCACTTAATGAGATTTGTGGTAGATCAGATAATAGATATTTTGATAGAGCAGGTCAACTAAATAGAATTAGCTCATACAGAAATGCACACCTAGGTACACAATTGAGTACGTATTGAGCATGCAGTGAAGAAAAGCAAGCAGTTCTCAGTTCTGGGAACAGCAGAAACAGCAGATTAGTTAAGAACCTGTGTGATTACATGGATGGGGTACCAGGACTTGTAGAAATGGTGTTGCTAGAAAGTTCTAGCACGAGAACTTGGAGACTCTCGCACACTACAAAGAGATCTGACTACACCAGAACTAAAGGCTACCTTCTGAAGAGCTTATTGGCTATGGGAAGTATGATTTCTTCTTGGTGTTTTTGCTTAGCATTTATATCCACTTGGCTATTGCCTAGAAATATTTCGGTCTCTTTTGTGACAAACAATTGTTCTGAAGTCCCCAAATATTAAGCACTGGGCTCCACTCTTTGAACTGAGGTCAGATTCCACAAGAGCACTGTGACCTTAAAGGAGTGACTAGATTGCAGTGCACACAGTACTGGAAGGACTGAGTTCTTAGTCAGCTGTACTCAAAGGACAGTTTTAATATATACTTATATGGTATATTTATTTTTTTAAAAAATAACAAAATGACACATAGACATTTCTCTCAAAATAAAAATATTTTTTTCTTTATCTCCAGGACCAGAAAAGACAGATGAATCTCTCTTGGCTAGATTCAAAGGTGATGGTGTGAGATACAAAGCTAAACTGATTGGCATTGATGATGTCCCAGAGGCAAGAGGAGACAAAATGAGTCAGGATTCAATGATGAAGCTGAAGGTAACAGCTTGAGTTGACACATAGAGAACAACTTTTGGGTAGCCTTCAGAAAGCAGATCAAGTGGCCACTTCGAAGTTGTGCCAAATACAGCTTATCACAGTAAAGATAAGGCCATCCTAGATGGATGTTACTTCTGAAGCTGTAACTCCTTGCTCAAAGGACAGTTTCTCTGATAGCTTGGATTGCTCCATTTCCTCTCTTGTAGGCATCCACTATGGATGCAAATAGTATGAAGTTGATCACAAATAGCAAGATTGGTGTTTGGATGTGGAACTCTGCAGTTTAACACTCATCTCAAAGCACAGGCTGGCATCGTGTGGCAGTAGTAACACCAAGACATACAGATAAGCCAGAGGTTAAATGAGACCCTGCAGCAATGAAAACTATTACTTCTGCAGCACAGAATGCTCATGTAGCTTCAATCAGGTCAGAGAAAGCTGGTAAGGATGCTGCTACTGCAGCAGTATTGTGAACTAAGATAAGTTTTAAAGCTCAACACTTACAGAAGAAACCAAATCTTATTCTGAGGTATCGCTTAACCTAATGAGGCATGTGTTGCAAGAGGGATTCTGCTTTAACTGTACAACTGCATAACTGCATAGGAATAATTAGATTAGCACTACTACAGTCACAGACAGGGGCTCATGATGAATATAAGGAAACAAAGTCTAATGAAAGTCTCATCAATACTTTGTTCCCATTTTAGGGAATGGCAGTGGCAGCTCGTTCCCAGGGTCAACACAAACAAAGGATCTGGGTGAACATCTCCCTTTCTGGTATCAAGATAGTAGATGAGAAAACTGGGGTAAGAGATGATTTTTTTTTTCCTAATAGGATTCTTGAAGCAAATTATGTGCTTAGAAGTTAGACCAATCTGAACTAGATTCTTAGATTCCTTAATGCTAGCCACAAATTTTCTTGTGAAATGGGTTGTAATGCTGAAGCTTCCTGACAGGATAACTACATCTGATTGTGGTTAGTCAAAGGCTGATAAATATGAGTCTTGAACTGAAGCCTTCTAACAGTTTCAATCATTCTAACTACAGAAAAGAGCAGCTATTATGACACTAGCATTTTAAACAAATAGGTTTAATTGCTGTTTGTTTTGGTTTTTTTTCTCCAATTCTAGGTCATAGAACATGAGCATCCAGTAAATAAAATCTCCTTTATTGCTCGGGATGTAACAGACAATCGTGCCTTTGGCTATATATGTGGAGGAGAAGGCCAACACCAATTTTTTGCAATAAAAACAGCACAACAGGTATAGATCAGACACCTTATTCCAATGCTATTGAATAAACACTTACCATCTGGTAAGGTTATAGTGTTCTGCTGGTATCCCTATGAGGCATAGGATCATAGCAGCACAGATGGATAGCCTTCTTCTAGAGGAGGGCAGTAGGAATTGGCTGTATCACCAATGGCTTTTGTCTTGTTTGACTAATCTGCATTCCAGAATAAAAACGCCCAAGTGGCTTTGCTTACCATGATTAACTTTGCTGAATGCATACATAGACCATGAGTGTCATTAGTGAGATGAACAGAGCCATTACCCTGGGCTTTCCTCTACAGTGGCCTGTTATTGTCAGTGAGGAAGCCAGTTCAAATGGTGTTTCTGGGATCAGTGAAGGCAATTCTGGTCCTCCTAGAGTTAGTTCTAGGAGGGATTCTGATCCCTCTGTGTTAGTTTCCCCTGTGCAGAAATACTTTAACCAGGTATTGTCTTTCTGAAGAGAATCTGCACATAAACAGTATCAGAAACAAACTACTCAAAATTACTGCTGCATGTTATGCATGTTCCTAAATGACCTGAACTAAGTTAGATGTTCATCATTTATTAGCTTGTTATTAGAATGTCCTTGTAATGACTTGAAAAGCCAGGACTTAAAAGCTAGTAATTTCTTCATATGCATCCCTGCGTGCCCTCCTGGAGAAACTATTTGCAACTTAAGACCCAACACAGATGGGACTCAGGAGCTCTATGTTGGAGCATGTTAGTACTTTAACAGCTGTAACATCCACTCCTAAGCCTGTTTGATTAGTTTATCAGAATCCTGTGTTGTATTGGCTTCACTGAAATTGTATGTCCCCTGACATGGAGTCTGCTCTGACAAGAGCTTTTCACTGTGAGGTGCTGCTCACCATCCTAAAACCTTAACCAAGCTGTGGACAGCTCTTGACTTGCGGCTAACTGTGTTTTATACAAACTTGTCTAGCTGAGAAGCAAGGACTTCAGCTCTAGACTGCTACAGATGTACTGTTTGTCAAAGTTAACTCATTAAATGGCTTTTCCTGCAGCTGCATGCCAAAAACCCTTGCTTAGGAGAAGGTGATGCCCAGATTAAACAGCAAGAGCTATTCAATAGATTATTTGCCTGAGCCAAAGGCAGTGGCTGAACAAGTGGACGTGTCCTACTTTAGACACTGTTTCAAGCAGAAGTTCAAAATGAGTATAGCTGAGACTACCGTCACCTCAGTGACCACACAAAACATACTTGTTAATGGGTGTACAGGGAATGCAGGGCCTTTCTAATTCACACTAAGTGTTTATCCTTATACCGATACTACTTAAAGCTGGTGTTGGCTTACAGGTTTGAGGTGATGATGATCTTACGTTGTTCTTCCCTTGCTGATCTATTTGCATCCTGCTGAAAACAGATGTAGTATCATCTACAGAAGCTTTCTGCAGGTTAAGTGTTAGAGTTGGTAGAAAAGAGAAATGCAAAATGTTTTTCTTCTCGTGAGACTATCAGCGACTTTATACAAACTTCACATTTTTGAGGAAATGTGATTACAACTTGCTTGTAGTGCAAGATTTTGTAAGTGTATGGCTTTTTACTATAAACATAGCAGAACTTGCACAAATACAGCCACTTTCCCTGTGGAGTTAACAGTTCTAAGCTGTCTGTTTCCCATTACCTTTAGATTCTGCATAAACTAGCTTGTGTGGAGACTAGACAGTCCTTTAAACTCTTAATTTTCCTGTTATCTCAACCTTACCATTGCACTATTTAGGAATTGCAACCTTACTGTTGCACCATTGCCTCAGCAAGTAGTATGTCGTCTAAAATCTACATGCTTTTTCAGGCTGAACCTCTAGTTGTTGATCTTAAGGACCTCTTCCAACTAATATATAACATGAAGAAGAAAGAAGATGACAAGAAAAAGGTGAGTAAAATTATTAAAACTGCATTAGTCTGCATAGAAATAAAATTTGCTTCAACTTTGGCTTGGCTTTTGAGCTCTTGTAAGACTTGACAATGAGGTCTATCTAAACACAGGATAACTTGAAGCTATTGCCTGGTACTTGTACCAGCAGTTTGATTACCTGATAGATCTGATAAGCTCTCCAAAGTAAGATATTCTACATGTCTAGGTACTAAAATCTCTCTTTTTATTCTTTAGAGTGAAGAGGCATGTAAGACTGAGGTAAGTCACTCCAGCTTAGCCTCACTTAATTAGGTATTCTGCTGCAACACAACTAGGTTTGACTTTGATTACACTGCCAGCATTATGAAGGCAATTTCACCTGCTCTATTATGTTGAATTGAGAGTAAAAGGGGATTACAGAACTCACGCTGTATAGTGATCTCCATCATACTTCCTCTTTCTGTCCCTTGCTCTTTGAAGCCTGCAAGTCTCTCCCCTCAGGGCAGGCTTTGATATTCCAATTTTTGCTGACACAGTTATCCATCTATTACAGAACAGTAGTGAAGCACTACCTGCTGATCAAGCTGAAAAAATGAAACTGGTAGGTTAAATTTTAGAACTCTATGCTGATACCATTAAGGAGTTCATAACTATCTGTCTCTATATTGTGTGGGAAATACGGTATTTGGGTGTGTTTACAGTAGATCTGCACAATACTTGATTTGTGTTCTTGCAAGAACTCTAACAGGCACCAATTCTTTCAATATTTCTGGCTTAAAGGGAGTTGACCAGATGAACTTGTTTGGGGATATGTCGACACCTCCTGATATGAGCAGTCCCACGGTAAGTAGCATCTAGTTTAGCTCTCTTGGTTCTTGCTTTGAGAGCACACATAATCCAGATTATAAGATCTGATTTTACTTTTAGTCCTGGTTTCTACTTTCACTGAGACATCTCTATAGCTGTCCATAGTGTATTGTTGTCTTACAGCTATAATACTGTCTACTTACTAACTAAAGTAGCTAATGTTATTCTTTTCAAGCAGAGTTCACGTGAGACTGTGTAACAGAATCATGCATTGCTAGTCATAGATTCATAGAATGCATTTGGGCTGTAGATCCAGAAGATCATTTAGTGCCAACACTCCTACCATGTGCACAGACACTTTCCTCTAGACCATGTTGCTCAAAGCTCCATCTAACCTGACCCTGAATACTTCCAGGCATCTACAGCTTCTCTGGGCAACTAGTTCCTCACCACCCAGAGCTGAATACAGTACTCCAGGCAGGGTCTCTCCAGAGTGGAGTAGAGGGGGAGAATTATCTTCCTTGACCTACTGGTGACATTTCTTTAGATGCAGCCCTTGAAGTGATTGGCTTTTCTGGCCTGTGTGCACACATTGCCAATTCATTCAAATTTCCTTTCACCAATACCCGCAAATGTGCATCTGCACATCTGGCCTGTATTTGTTCTTTGGGATTGCCCTGCCTGGGTGCAGGACCTTGCACTTTGTCTTGTTGAACTTCATGAGGTTCCCATAGGCCTATATCTCTGGTCAAGTATCTTAGAAATATGTACTATTGTCATAAGAGCTATTACAGAAACTCTGCTAAAGACCTTTAAAGCTGAAGCTTATTTTATGGACAAATCCTTAAGTCCTTCAGTGGACTCCTGGCCATTCTAGATCAGTAGCTGTCGTTCAAGATATGGCCTAACCCCACCAAAGTGTGTAAAACTCGTCATAGCTCAGTCGGATTCCCTAAAATCCTACCAGTTTGTTCTGGCACTGTACAGCACCATCAGCCACAATACAATTGGTGCTATCAATATAGCTGTGAGCAAGTCTAATCCTTCTACTACCTGCTTGGTGGAGAGATGGCGTGTTAATGTCTCCCACTGGCAAGTAGCTCTCTAGTGTTAGTCTAAAGCTGAGAATGTAACTTGAAAGTCACAGTAAGGCAGTGTGTTTTCACAGCTCATCAAAACTAATGACTAGAACTCTTGACTTGAGTGAAAGCCTAGGTGTAAATAGCACTTAATGACTCCACACTCTAGGCTGCAGAACAATCATCTGATATTTAACTAAGGGACCACAGAACAAGTGCTTTTAACATGGAGCTTCTGAAACTAAGTAGCTGTGATTTAACTGTAGCTAGCAGTGCTTACCTTAATGACTTGAAAGATAAAGCTTTAGAGCAACTTCACTGTGACTCTGAATACTTATTAGTATAATGTATTGGATACTAGGATCTCTCCTTTTGTAGATGTTTTCCTTGAGCTTCTGTACTATGCAGCAAGTCTTACCTAAAACTAACTTTGTTTTTCTTTCTGGACACATAGGAAGCTAAAGAAATTTTATTAGTGGATCTAAATTCTGAAATTGAGACCAAACAGACTTTTACAAAAGAGGATCTCTTCTTGAATGGCATCACAACCTCTCTTCCACAACCAAAGCCACAGCCACTCCTCTTGCCCAAGAGTTCTTTCTCTACCAATCTCAGCTTCTTTCCCACACCTAATCCAGACCCTTTCAGTGATGATCCTTTCGCACAGCCAGACCAATCTGCACCACCTTCACTTGATTCTCTAAAATCTGCTGATCAGAAGAAGGAAAGTCTCAGTACCTTGACACCGGTGGGTAATGGTGCTTCAAATGGTGATATTGACTACTTTGGTAAAGAGTTTGACCAGATTTCTAATAGAACTGGCAAACAAGAAGTACTAACAAGTCAGTGGCCACCTGAGAGTAAGTCGCCTACAGCAAGAACTCCAAATGGGGTACCAGAGAGAGAACAGAATGGCTTTCTTAAAGCCCCAACAAACCTGTTTGTGGAAGGTTCCTCCAAAGGAATATCTCTGCAGAATGGACTAAAGCTGGATTCTGAAAGCAATATCCAGCTCATGTCACATGAGTCTATAACAATTAGCCCACCACCACAAACTACCAAGCCAGGAAGAGGAAGGAGGTCTGTCAAGGTGAACCATGTTCAAGTAATTATTGGTAATATGCATGCTCTTACTTAGAGAAGCTAGGTGAAGGAAGCTTTTCTTTCTTCATACTGTGTAACTGGCTAAACAGCTTCACAACACATCTAATTCTTTTTTGCCTGCTGTGCTTACTATAACCTCTCTGCAGCCATGGTACATTCTGACATTAATGAATGCTTCATAGCAATGGTCACTAAATTATATACTCTCTTCCTTAATGCTGCCATACTTCTGTAAAGGTCTGGTAAGTATGCTGCTATGCATATTGATACTTCGTATAATGCCAGAACCTGTAATGATAGCTGTATGCCCATCAACTTGTGGTTTCATGGCAATGAGACCCTAGTACAAGCTTACAGAAACCTACATGTCTTCTCAGTACCTGCATGTTGAGGGCTATCTCAACAGTTTGTGAGGGTAGCTCTGGGTTATCTGCATTTTTCTTGTACCCATATGATGCAAATTTCTGCTGTTGACCTTGCCACAACTGTAAGGGCCACTGTAGACTGAGTAGGAATGTTTAGAGGGGTGGGGGGGCAGAAGGAAGCTCATAGATATAGACATTATGATAGAAAATAAATCAAATTCTACTAATTCTAGGTTGTGGCTACTATATATTATACTTACTTAACACCATGCATCACAGTATGCATGAACAAAATGGTGAAGCTTTAAATTTTAATACTTGTCTTTGATGTATACATTAAAGCTGCCATCTCTGCTCTAGGTGAAATAAATAAAAGCTTGTAGATCTGGTCTAGGTATTCTGGATCATGCTAGCATATGTTCTGCCATGCAATCTCACAAAGATTCTTTTTCCTTCTAGGCTGCATCCAATGACCTATTTAGCTCAGGCCTTTTTGTGCCAACTACCGGGAGCACTACCTTGACCTCAGTGGCACAAACAGGATCTGTGCCAACTAATCCACTGGACCTCTTCAAAACAAGTCCTACCACAGCACCTCCTTTGACTGGTCTAGGTTAGTGAAGGTCTTACTCCAGACAAATAAGGTCTTATTCCTGCTAACACCAGGAGGGGGTTCTGTTTACCCTTTACTTCTTGTGTTGTCCTATATCCCTTAAAGCTATGTGCTCTCTTGCTCTAAACTGTTAAGTTGTATCAATAGAGGCCTAAACTCTGCATCTTCAACTGGGATAGGGGTTTTGCTTAAACTTTTGGCAGCATATTGCTGTTCCAGGTACACAATGTTCAAGTTATCTAAGCACTACTTGGGAGGCTAGGGTAACACTGCTGCAGAGTCTTAATAATCATCTGCATAGAAGTTATTATATGGCAAATACATCTGTCACACCTACACTAGGACTATATTACTTCTGTTTTATCAACCTCGGTTCTCAGGACTGAAATGGAGCAGAGTTAAAAAAAGAAATTATTAACCCTCTTGTCCTCTCTGCCCCAAATAATTTTTAGGTATAAATTGACAGATTTTGCAAACAGTACATGAAAAACAAAACTTTTCACTGGTAGCCCCAGTGGAACTAGTACACTCTTGCTTGAGGTCTTCAGAACAGTGAAGTGCTGTGTAACAACAATCTTTCCCTCAGGTGGCTTGCCAGTAACTTCATCTCCATGGAGTGCACAGACACCTGCCTTCGCTCAGGATTCATCAGCCTTTCCTGGGTCTATGATGCCTGCTCAGCCTACAGGATTTAATCAATCACTTGCCTTTGGTACTCAAGCAGTGCCAAGCTGGAACCAACCTGCACCTCTTGGTTCAGCAGCCCCTCAGTCCTCTGGTCTTTGGGGACCGGTAGCACAAGTTCTATCTAGTACATGGGTGCAACCATCAAGTGGTGTAAATCCTTTCCAGAGTAGTGTGTTCCCCACATCAACACAAGCTGCTCAGACATCATCTGTACTGCCCTGCATATCAACAACTACTAGCCCACCTCAGCCACCACCCAGAACTGCACCTCAGAAGGAGCTATCCAAGAGAGAGAGTGATGCTTTTATTGCTCTGGATCCACTTGGGGATAAAGAGATAAAAGATGTCAAGGAAATGTTCAAAGACTTCCAGCTGACAAAACCACCTGCAGTACCAGCAAGGAGAGAACAACAAAACATTTCAGGTATTTCTGGAGCTTTCAGCAATTATTTTAGTAGTAAAATAGGCATTATTCAATATAGTACAGATCACGGCATAGAAGCTGTCTGCCAAAATGACTTGTAAAATCTTTTGCTACTGCTTGGGTAATTGCTCAGCAATTGGAATGGCTGATCACTAGTCTTCTCTGATAGAACTACAAATTTAATTTAATGGTTACTGAAACAAGGTTGAAGTATTGGCTTCCCCTAACAATGTCACAGAATTGATTGATGTCAGTGGCCAAACACTGACACCTAGTGCATAAACTAATTGATTACATTGAGGTGAACTGAGCCCGTATGGTGTTAGAAGTCACATCTAGCTTAAGTGTAGTGAGGTACAGGTAGAAGATAAAGCTGTGAGGTCATTCAAAGGAACTTCTGTGTGGGTTTTTAGTGTATCTGACTAATGATCTTTGGTGCTGCTAAAAGTTAAAGCTGTGTACTTGCTAAAGCTGGGAAATGGTTATAGCAACATGTTTCTTTTCCTTAGAACCACCAAAGCCTGTTCCACGACAAAGTGTGGTGCCAGCTGACGGCCAGTTTGAAAGTCAAGCTAAAACAGACCCTTTCAGTGCCTCCTCTGTAAGTAGTGCTAAAAAATAAACCCCCCCCCTAAACCACCAAAACAACCCCACTTAAAAAAAAAAAAAAACAACAAAAAAAAAAAACAAAAAACCAAAAAAATAAACAGAACAGAAAAGCCCAAAACAACAGCCAACCTTTCCTTAACAAAAG
Source organism: Clamator glandarius (assembly GCA_033459285.1). Taxonomy (NCBI): domain Eukaryota; kingdom Metazoa; phylum Chordata; class Aves; order Cuculiformes; family Cuculidae; genus Clamator; species Clamator glandarius. Next base: position 676,911 of record JAUNZM010000449.1, on the reverse strand, counting down.
GTTGAACACAGATTTAGTTCTGGCTTTAGAGGCTGTGGAACAAAATTTATTGCATGTCTGTGGCTGATATTCAATCTAACAGAGGGCATTTGTTACAAGAAGGCTACCAAAATATGATTCCATTTGGTTCGGTTCCTTAACCAGTTCCTCAAGCTGCAAGTGTTAGCAGAAGATTCTTCAGTAGAGGGAGCTTTTACGAAAGACTGTAAAATAATGTAGCTGCAGAAGTCTTCTGCTTTGGTTACATTTACCTCCCTGGAGTAGACTGAACATTGTGTACTGTGCAATGCTCTCGCTGAACAAATACAAGGCTCCCACATTCAGCACACACTGAAAGCGGAATTGGCTTAACCACATCATTCCGTTTGGGGCACAGCACTTGAAGGCATTGATGGAAACTCTGGATCAATTCCAGAATTTTAACCTTAAGCTCAATCCCTAAGTTGGACTACGGCAACTTGGGCTAAAGTTGGGCTAAACCAGACATCATCATGACTGTGCTGGCTCAGTTCCAAATGGGTATTTAGTAGGCACCATCAGCTTTCGTGAAACTTAGCCTTAGACTAGGCTAACTGCTTACAAGACTTTAGAGCCCTTTTTCTTTTGGTAAAGCAGTGCACTTAAGGTGTATTAGGCAGCATCTCTGCAGTATTCTTTTGAAACAGTGTTGGAATAGGAGCTAGCAGATACAACCACGTCAAGTAAACCTGGAAGTCCGCTAATAGCCTGTGATCTCTTTTTCCTTAGAAAGAATCTCAGAAACCACCTTTTGGCGATCCTTTTGGCAACCCATTTGCATAGATCAGGTAAGTCTTCCACTAATAAGACAACCTACTTCATTCTTTGAAAATTATTCTGGAAACCTTTGGTAAAGAGTTGGCTAAAACTACACTGGCTTAACTTTAAAGTTTCTCTGATGTATGGCAAGTAGTCCCTCTAAGAACACTTCTGCTTGAGTACTGCTTCATAGATTTGTGCATAACTGCATTATAGCAAAGGCTAACCAGCTCACTTTCTTAGAAACAGAGATTTTATTCTTCCATGGACTGAAGTCTCAAGGCCACAGTTGATCTAGATTTCCTTTACTTGAGGAAAGTTAATGAGCAAATATAAGCTGCAGAACTCGGAGGGACTGACTGAATTTCTTCAGATATTGCTTTAGGAGAACATTAGCACACAGTGCCCCATTCAGCTTTCTGAAGTTTATTCCTCTAAGTAACTCTGGGTATGTACTCTGGGTGAACAAGTGTAAGCAGAATAACAGCTGTTCTGAGAGCTTTTGTAACTGGAGCCTAATGAAACTCAAACTTGCATAACATTGACTAGAGAATATGAACTGTCAAACTAGCAGATCTATTCCTCTGCCACACCTCTAAGCCTTTCTGTGAAATACTGTCTGACTTGTAACAGAAAACAAGTGTTGCTATTTATTGCTTTAGTTTTATTTCCAGTTTAAACTATAAAACTATAACCTATAGCCATCCTAACTTTAAGTCCTCTCATCATACTAGGCATAACCAGAAAAAGACAATGGAATAACTGGACCTCTTCTCAACACGATTTTTCTACTTGTTTCACTTTGTCTGCCACTCTTGCTTCAGTTCCGTGATGTCTGTAATCTAAAACATGCCCAAGTGGATTGAAATGGAAACCCTCAAAGAACATGCTGTGAAGATGATAACTCAGGGTAAAGCAAATGGAGAATTGTACTCATGCTGGAGTCTTAAATTCAAATCGGTGGATGTTAATTTTACTTACATTCTTTACAGTCCTCCACAGAAGAGCTTAGCAATACTAAGTCCTGTGTCTTGTAAAATATGGTCACTATACTTCCTCTTTCTGTAGCATTTAGTTCCTATATTTTTGGACAATGAATGTACCTGAGGAAGAAGTGTTACCTTCACATAAGGGAACTGAATTAGTAGGTAAAACTCTGCATCTTAAACAACTAGGTCTATTGCCTGTTCTCATAATGGCAGCCAGTTGTAAAGTTAAGGGGATACTACTCAGCTCTGATTGGTGAGTGGACATATGACTTGGTCTCTGAGCCACAAAGCTGTTAGATATGTGGAATGGGGAAAAATCCAATACTTGTCTATTTAACTAATGGTAAAATTATCATTCCATCATAAATACGTAATAAAGAGACTGTGGGATCTGTAACAGAACTGCTGGGGTCCTGAGTTCTAAATGTCTACATTGTAGGGACAGATAAGCTGAAACACTTCTTGCAGAACACTGGGTTAATCATGGACACTGTTGTCTTGGTGCTAATATGGCTTTTTTAAGAGAGGGAAATCTACTAGGATTACTTTTTTTGAGGTGGCTTGGCAGACAAATGGAACAAGCAGATGGGCTTCTTGCATATATCTAAGTGAGTGTCCCTGATGTTGCTCCATTTGAGTTGTCACATGGTGTAGTGTGGTATGTTTCCAGTATATTAAAGCAAAAAGACAATCACAGCTTCACTCCATGCCTAGATTCCTTGTGAACAGATGCACCATCTCTGTTGCCATTAATGAGACGCAGTTCTACATCTCTTGAAAACTGTGCCTTTTCTAAAGGACCTCTTTACTAACAGATCCCTAAAAATCAGTTGGTTATAACCGACTGCAACAGCTACATTCTGGGCCAGTGGTGATGGCTGATGTGTCAGATATTTTTCTGTTAATGCTAAGTACGAACTTGAAATAGTATCAGTAAATCAAATGTCTAGGCTGTTTCTTAACTGGAGAGCTAAGAAAGACAACTTGAACACAGCTTTAGTACCCGATTCAGTCATGCAATTAGTGTTGTATATAAATGTCTCTTGCACTTTCTGTAATGCAAAAAAAAAAAAAAAAAATTTTAAATATTTGACTCAAACTGGAAATATGGGAGCTTATGGATGTTAAACTGTTAAATAAAACTGTACTATCTCAAGTAATTGTTACTTAATGACATTAAAAAGAAGCAACAATTCATACCAGACATCAGTGTGGCTGTTGATTCTGTCCTCCATAACTCAGTCTTGTGGTCTAGTTGACTCTAGGAGCACAGAGGCTGCTAAGAATTATTTCTTAAATGATGGTTAAAATAGCTGTCTGATAGGAAGGTCTTAAGTCTTCATGTAGCTTCTTGCGTTAGGCCTCTTCAACAAATGTTGTCCCTCAGTAAAAAACAAAATCCTCAGCTGACTTATTAAACTTCCCCTAGAAGCTCATCTCATTATCTGCTCAGTCTGAATTTGCTTTTCCTAAAGATGCTTTCTTACTCCCTTCTGCAGGACTGAGAAAGCTAGATACTTAAATTGCATTGCATTCAGAAATGTGATTGATTTGTCTGTTAGATTTGCAGAAGGTCTAAACTAATGCTGGTAAAACTAAACTAGAGCATTTAGCTCACATTCAGCACAGATTTTCAGCTGTAGTGCAGGTAGATAAAAAAAAATAAATAACTATTAGAAAGCTACTGGTTTAGATTAGCCTTTAATATTGGAGACAGACCTGTGACCTATCAGCCTGATGTATCACTGAGGAAATAGAAAAGGTGCTTGCTTGCTTCTAATGACATTTGATTGGTACAGTTAAGGGATTGAAAACTCATTGGAAGGCTGCTGGTATACAGCTTGAAATATAGGACTTGCAGTGTTTCACAGAAGATCACTGCAGTGGGAGGGAGTGACTTTTTTTTCAGCTGCATGGCATCATGTAATTTCATACTCAAATACCACTGGAACAGAAAAAAAAAACTGACTGTATTGGTGATTGAGTGGAGAATTGTGTTTACTAGCATTTGAGTTAAGTATTTAAGTGACTGTTAGCTTGGTCAAGCTAAAATTAATCGTCCTGCTGTGCTGGAGTTTGGAAATGTCAGAAGAATCACTAAAAGCTGGTTAACAGGACCTCTTACAGGCTGGCCAAAGATACTTGATGGTCTGCTAACTTATTTTAAATAGCTGTTTATTCTGACTTAGTCTTTGTCTTAAAGATTCATGAACTGTAGTGTTGTATATATCAATTGAAGCAGATTTTGTGAAACAATACAATATTACAAGTGTTTGTCTTGCAATACTCAACAAATGAGTTTAATGCAACTGGATTTATCAAAATGGGCTGGTTTGGCATCATATTTAAATTTCTCTAAATGAAATTATCCCAAATTAAGGACTGAATAAGGGGGAAATAATGCTTGCCCTATTCCATACTCTCCCCTCTCCCTGCCACAAAAAGGGAGGATCATAAAAAATTAAAGGTAAGTTGTTTGTTTGGGTTTTTAACTTACCCATGGTAATTTGGATTATCCCTATGCTAGATAATTATTTTAAGCTTCCATTGAAATACTTAACCTGCTGTTTAGCAGTTAAGAATTATTTATGAGTCAGTTCTGTTCTTATGACTGTCCCAACACATGATGCCTTAAATCTGGATTACAGCAAACTACTGAATAGGAATGCCCTTATAAAAAGCTAGCTTGTGGTTTGGATTTTGGTGGCAGAGTGAAAGCTGAAAGAGTTTTTTGTGGTTTTAATGGAGCATAAAAATGTGTGGTGTTCTGTATTGGCTAGGAGAGGAAGAAAAAGGAATCTTGGGACTTCATTTCTCTAGTACTCCAAATGAAGATTCCACTGAATCTGCTCTTGTAAACAGCTCTGCTTTAGAAACTGTTTGTTCCTTACACGAGTCACTGTTAGGACATCTTTTTACTAGGAAGCTAACTGTTCTGTACCTAAACAGAAAACGTCTTTCCCATATTTAAAAGGTACTAGTAAATAAAAGTGGATTGTTTTTAATCTTGAAACTACTTTACACTATTTCCCAGTCTCCACGCAGGAAAAATTGGAATTTTCTGAAAAGTGGACTTTAGAGCATTTACCATAAATCAGTTTTGGCCAGTAACTGTCATTCCTCAGTAAACTGCTTTTTGTTTGTTCTCTTGGTAATAAATAACAAAGTGAACAAATAAAGAAATTACAAATTTGGTCATGGCAATTCTTCTCTGCTCAGCTACAAAATGAGAAGCATGCATGTTATTCTGTGGCTTATAGTCCTACTATATAATTTAGAGGTGGCTGCCTCGCTTTTGGGGGAAAGCAGAAGGTAAGTGTCATGGGTCTTCTGCTGATTTCTCTACAGTTTTGTTTCTTCAATACAGAGCATAAACCTCCAGTGCAGAAATTTCTAATGGCAGCTTGCACGGATATCCAGTGAAAAAGGAAACTACTTCAGGGAGTGAAATATAAATGGTTTATCTGTTTATTTTGGATATATATGGGTGTTGAACACTGATAGATGTTGAAGCCATATTCATGGAGGGAGGTGGATGTTTTATATTGCATACTTATTGTGAAAATAAAATCTAATCTTAAATTGTTTCTTTCTAAAGATGCATGATTTTATGCTGACAGCAATTCTGTTGTTGTTTAAAGTTTCTTAGCCTATTTCCAAGTCCTTTGAAACACAGCCTTTGGAGTTCTTTCACTGTATCACTTGAAGGAGAATTAAATGCTTAGTCTCCACAAAAATATTTTGAAACAACTGAAGAGCTACACTACCAGAAATAGTCTGTCATCTTTGAGAATGGTCAGTACCAAATGGTGGGAGAATGTGTCTCATAATAGAAATATGCACATTAGGAATAGATTGGGATCCATCTGCTTTGACTTAAATTACAGTTTGTGCCTCTTGTGCATGTGCCTAGCCCTGAGGATGACTGCTGAAGTACTTGAACAGACTTTCAAAAGCAGATTTCAAAACTATAAGAATTAATGCTTCCTTATCTCCTTATGTTTTGATGATTGTTATTATTTTGGCACTCACTTCCAGGTACAGAATAAGTTTGACGTATTCTGTTAGAAACAGAAAATACTATTGCAGAGAGTTCACAGCAGGCACTGTGGGCCAGCAACTTGACTTCACATCCTAACAGAGACTATGACAGTTCATGATGGTACTAGCAACTCCAGTTGGCAAAATTATGCCCTTATGTGGTGCTATCATCTCTCCAACTTTAAGAAAGTCATGCCTTCTTTCTTGCTTTGTGCTGACTGTTAAACCAAGGCTTTTACTTGAGTCATCAGTTTTATAACTAATGAACTGAACAGCTCTGTATTCTGAAGTACTGATTAACAACAAATCATGAAGGCTGTGTGACCTGTGGCTGTACGCGGTGTGGTATTTCAAGACAAGCTGCAAGCAATTTTGTGTAGTGACTGCAAAATGGCTGTTTGCTTTCCGAAGAGCCCTTCTCTCTCCTTCCACTCTCCCCAGTATGGAATAGCAGAGAGGTTATTTCAATTTCCACACATCTCTGAAGTTCTTGCTCACAATTTCTACCTTCAGTCACGTTCTTCAGCAGCTAAACTGCCTTTACCTCTCATACTTAAGTTGTGTGACTCCTTAAGTTGTGTTTCTCCTGTTTTAATGTGTGTTTTCACTAGCCCGTTCTGCTCAGGTGTAATGTGGATGTGAAAGGCTTTTCAATTTTTCTAATACTTTTTTTTTTCCTAAACAGCATTGTTGAATAAAATACTCTTTCCATATGTGTAACTTTTGAATTTCCAGATCCTTCTGGGTGGTGGATGCATTGTTGGCATTTCAGACTCTGAGACTCACTTGCAATGAGATTTATCTGATTTTTTTTTTTTTTTTCTCATTTTCCTCTAACCTCAATTAAATCCAAAACTTTAAAGCTGGAGCTGCAGCAGTTCATGTGAACTTCATACACTAACCTAGAGGGGACTTGAGTGTGTGTGTGCATCACTCAACAAATAGTCTTGCAAAAGCTGCTCTGTTGGGATTACATGAAAACCTGTGCCACCTGAACATAAACTCAAATACTGTCATCAGTTATGGTTTGCAGACAGTGGCAAGACTTCCTTTTGCATTGAAAAGTTCAACTCAGCCTTTACTCACAGGAATTTTTATTTTAAATTTAAAATAATGACTAGTAGGAAGTTTGTGGAGATTCATCAGGATCTGAACTACCTTGAGTCTGATTGTTTCTCTAGGCATTCCTCCTAGATGCTGCTTTTCGTGGTTTGTTCTTGCTGCCTGCAAGCAGCAAGGGGCTGAAGGGCTGCATCAAGCTTCAAATACATTACAACTTTCCAGAATTTCATAGAATTGTAGAATTTATTGAGAAGTTCAGGTTGGAAGGGACCTCTAGAGATCTTGTACATTGTTCTGTTCAAAGTAGGGCCTTAGATTAGGTTATGCACAGGTCCTGTTAAGTAGTCTTGAATATTTCCAGTGAGGGACAATCTACCATTTCCCTGACTAACCTATTCCAGTGTTTAATTGTTCTGCTCGTAAAGCTTCATATATATATGTATCTATCAGATCATAGAATGATTTCATTGGGAAGGGATATTTACACGTCTTCTAGTCCAATGCTCCAGTAGTGAGCAGTGATATCTTCAAGTAAATTAGGTTGCTCAGAGCCCCATCCAACCTGACCTTGAATGTTTCCAAGGATAGGGCATCTACCACCTCTCTGGGCAATCTGTTCCAATATTTCACTGCCCTAAACTTGCCTTCTTTTAGCTTAAAATCATTACCCCTTGTTCTATTGCTGCAAGCCGAACTACAAACAGTTTCCCCATCTTTTCTTATAAGCTCCCTTTTAAGTATTGAAAGGTGGCAATAAGGTCTCCTTGGAGTCTTCTCATCTGCAAGCTGAACAACTCCTACTCTCTCAGCCTCTCTTTATGGGTGAGGTGTTCCAGGTCTTTGATCATTTTTTGTGGTCTCCTCTGGACCTGCTCTAAAAGGTGCGTGTCCTTGGATGTGCTGAGGTCTCCAGAACTGAACACAGCATTCCAGGTGTTGTTTGGCCAGAGCAGAGGGGCAGAATCCCCTCCTTCAACCTGCTAACCATGCTTCTTTTGCTGCAACCCAGGATGCAGTTGGCCTTCTATAGATAGATGGCATTTCCTCCAAAGCAACTTCTGCATGGTGCCTCCATCTCCTATATAACTACCTTCTAGAACTTAACTTAGTCTTTTTTTGTTGAAGTTTATAAGAGATGCAGTATACCTGTTTCTTTTTCTTTCTTATTTTTGAGTTAAAAACCATAATATAACACAGAGTAAGCATGACTGCAATAAATCTTCAGATGGAATTGTAATCTCAAAAATATGCATCTGTGCCCAAGCTGAAGTATCATTCTGATGTATGTAAGTATGCATGTTTAGTCAATATTTGAAATCCACACACTTTGCACAGTGTTTTGGAATCTGTTGCACTGGAGAAAGAAAGGTGGCCTCTAGGTGGGCATATGAAAGTAGAAGAAAAAGCTCTGGTTAAAAGTGGCATGGTTAATCTAATCACATTCTTTCTGGGTCAGAACAAAGAGAGAGACAGTTGATGTCTTACTTTGTTTCTGGTAGTGATAATCAAAGGATGCTCACAAAAAAGTGTAAGAAGAAAGCAGGTATTCAATACCATCAATGAAGTTTCCAGCACTTTAAGCCACCAAAGAGTGGGTTATTGATTTATGTGCTCAGACTCCACCAGAGAATTAGTGAAAGTGAATTTGGTGTAAAATAGTTTTTTCACACGATTTGTTCTGGTATCATCTATCAGGTACTCTGATTCCTGGTACCACTCAAACACTTCCCTACCAGCTAAGAGTTTGGGAAGCTGCTATTGTACAGAAAGACTTATTAATTTTGTCTTTCATTTCTGCTGTCCGTAGACATTTGGCATATTTGTACTTTTTGCTATTTCCTTTTTTTTCAGAATGCTATGTCTTAAAACCAACATCCTCAGCTGAGGGTCCATTTACTACAGGCCCTACCTTAAGGTCAGGAGACTTATGGGAAACGAGTTGTTTAGGAACAGCAGGCAAGATAGTGGGAGTGTGTTTACTGCTGATGTGTGTGACAGTGGAAAGTCTGGGGAATTAGAGCCAGTCAAGGTCAGCTGAGTGTATAAAAGGTTGCTCAACAACCCTGTGATCCTTGAGCTGTTCAATAGCTGGAAAGAGACATAGGTTGTTTTAGTGTCTCATTATGTATGTAACCAGAACATACAATAAACAGCACCAGAAATCTGAACCAACTGGTTTATTTTCCTTGTCTAAACTGCAGCTTTGTCAGTCTTGTGGAATCAGGTTATATAGATTCAGATTTCTGACATACTTGTATGAGAGAAGGGGTCAAAGAGTGGATGGCAAGGCCCTGCTTGCAACAGAAATCCATACATCACACTGCGGGAGCTGCAGGTCTGCCAGCTAGGTTGACTCAGCACAGAAGGTCCCATTGCAGGCAATGACATTAACCTGGAGAGGTGTAGAACTGCTTTGCAGTGGATGAATACTCAGCGTGTAAGGCCAAATCAAAATAAATTACAGAGAAAACTAGGTGAGTTGAACTTCAATGCTCCTCCATAATTCTGCTTCCTCCACAATTCTGTCTTTCACAATTACCTGTGAGGATAAAGTCACCAGCAAACTATTGGCTTTTTTTTTTTTAATTAACGAGTCATTCTACAGTTCATCTGATTTTAATGTCTAACTGTGGGTGCTTTAAGGAAACTCAAATTCTATAAATTGATGGCCTATCACTTACTAAGAGCTAAGACTTTCGTGGAATTTAAAACCGGGCACCAAAGTGAAGAGTCACTCTAGAAAATGTAGGCCCAGCCGGCAAAATATTCAAGCTGGGAAGCTGAAGAATACTTACATAGCTAAACAGTTAAGAGAGTTTTCCAACTATGTAAGTTAGCCTATTAGCAGATAATATCTTTATTTATAAACCTTCTTGCAACTCTAGTAAGCATTAAAATTTGTACCTAGGCTTAAGGGCAACCTTAAGTTTGATAAGCTAAAATATCACAAAAGCAAATATTGAAGTGCTACGTGTGTTTGAGATGTGCTGCTGTGCCTCTGTCTTCAGCTTTAAGTATGGGGAACGCAGCCCAACTGCAATTGTCCCTGTGTATTATAATTTGATTCACTTCAATAACATGAACTACCAGAAAACCAGGAGAACACGCAAAGATCTAAAAAACAGAAACAGTGTATTTTAGTATACTTTTAAGCCACTAAATTATTTAAGATTAGGCAGCTGTTTACATGCAAATACCAGATTCTGTTATGAAACTAAAGTAGAAAACAGCTTTAAGATGCTTCAAAAGTATTGGTGTATAGTTGAAATATAAAGTCACATGTGATTTTAGTGTTCTGCCCAGGACTATACTGGAATGTTTTGTTTGACAGCTCTTCAGGAAATGCTTTCCACGGGGAAACAGGAGAACTGAATGTTCCATCTCCAATAGATTGTAAACTGAGCAGCTGGAGTGCATGGGGGCCCTGTGACCCATGCACCTATCAAAGGGTAAGCTATAGCTGGAAGTCTTTGTTCCAAGGCTACAACCAATGGGACATTATCTGTCTGCCGTTGGTTACAGAAAAATATCAGATTGCAATTCTAATATTGTATGTTTATGACTTGATGAAACCCATAATCATTTCAGATTTGAAGCTGTAAGAGAAGACTACATCCAGATGTACAAAACTGGTCAAGCATTCTTAGTCAAAATATTTTGTTGATGGAAATTAACTATTTTGGCCATGTGGGTGTTTCTGTTAAGAACATTACTTTTTAATATAATTTTCCTTTTGAAATAAAAGGCTTTTTTTTCTAAAGTAGGTTTTTATTTTCTTAGTGGAAGTCTTCTTATGAGACTTCATAACAGTGAAAGAATGGAAAGCATACAAAACACATATGACTGATTTTCTCCATGGATTGAAAACAAAAGTAGTGAAAATCAAGTATCTCTACATGCTTGCTAAGACATTATTATTAATTCAATGTTCCTGCAGAATTTTTTACTCTGTGAACATTGCCTGTGGATTTTCACCAAAAATTTCGCCAAGGATGCTTCATTTTGAGAAGTTCTAGGTTCAGCTGGAAATCCTTCAGTTCTGATAATTCTCTCTTTTCTCTAATTAGTGTTAATGGTATTATTTATCCTTTAAGTTTCGCTCTAGAAGTATTGAAAGATTCGGACAGTTTGGTGGAAGACCATGCCTGGAGACCTTAGGAGATACACAAAGCTGTAAAACCAGCCAAGTCTGTCCTGAAGAATCGGAACCAAACTGTGGTACTGACTTCCAATGCAATTCTGGTAGGTTTGGGATTTCTGCCATAGTGAGATATGCAATAACTCAAGAAACCATGTTTACTTAGTTCTGTGAAGAATTTAAATAAGTTTCCATTGAAGACAAAATACATTCAAAAAAGAGATATATGCTTCACTGTTTTCCCAACTGGAGATGATTTCCTCAAGAAATGCTTTATTGCTAGGGCTGAAAAAGAGTCCCCAGTGTGTAGATAGGTGGGTTCCAAAGCCACAATGACAAAATCAGAGCATGAACAATGCTTGAGAAGGGGCACTTTCCTCTCATCTCCCATTATAATTTCCATGTAGTTTACATTCTTCTATTATAATTTCTACTCCATGTTTATAAGGTGAATGTACTTACTTCTAACTGCTCTGTTTGCTACAGAATTATTAAGTTTATGAAATATCACTGGGAAAAACTAGGACTGAAAGAATGTTAACAAAATATATGGGAAGGTTAATGACCAAAGTAGCATAATAGTAGCTGGTGAAGATCAGAACACCTCTAGATCCAAACAAATATGTAAATTTGTAAAGTAATATATATGTGATATATGAATTAATGTAACGTTCAGGATTCATCATAAATCAAAATAAGATAGGAGAAGTTAACATTGTCAGTTTTGTCTTTATCTCAAATACTGTGAAATGGCTGTAGAGAAAGAAAAATTAGAAAATGTGGGTTTAATTACTAGTTCACAGCCATTTTGTGGCACTTAGAGGTGAGAAAGTTGATACCAACAAGTGTTGTCTTATTATACTAAAGCTGAAATTATCCCAAATCTTTAAATCCTGTAGAAAAAAAATCAGTCTTTATAAAACTTGTGATTATGCAACCTCAAGAGAATTGCTAGTTCACTATTGCTTAAGAACACAAATCCCTGTCATTCTGGGCATTATACTGACCCAATAATATAGTCCAAATAGCAACAATTCAAACAATTTAGAAATGATTCTTTGTTGATATTGAATTAATGTTTTCCTTTATTCTATTAATACAAAATTAAGGAAAAAAAAGAGTAATTATTAAAGATTAATTTAGAACTAATCACAGGAAGTAACAACTTTCAACTTTCTCCAAACGACAACAGTTTTCCTATTATTTACTTTTCTTAGCCATCCTTTTAAGCTCATAAGTAAATATGATGGGAGGAGGTATTTGAAGGAGGCAAGGTATAAGACTTAAATTCTTGTGACAATAAGATCTCAACAAAAAGGTAGTTGGGGTTGTCATTTAAAGTCCATCTCGAGAGGAAGAAAAAGAATTCACTCAATGTTTTATTCTTTGATTAGGTCGATGTATAAAGCGAAAACTTGTGTGTAACGTAGATAATGACTGTGGAGACTTTTCTGATGAAGATAACTGTGAATCTGACCCACGATCACCATGCCGAAACTATGATATCGATGTATCTGAAGTTGGTAGGACTGCAGGGCAAGGGTACGTAATGAAGAACAATTTAGCATTGGGTCTTTTGAAGAGCCTATGACTGTCTCCAAAGCCAGCTGAAAACTCTGGGGCACACTAATATTCCCAAAAGTCCAGTCTGAATCATGTTCACATTTGTATTCAGAAATACTATAAAGCTTTTGGAAGAACATCTAATTACTGGGGGGTTTGTGTACTTTGGGAGAATAAAATATTTATACAGATAGTGTAAATCAATATTTATGTTAATACATGAAATCATATGTAGAAGTTGCTTGAATGTATTCACAATACCTATTATTTAAGTGTATATCTTAAAGATATATAGATATGTTTCAAGTGATATTTTGTAAAGAATTAGCCATTCCCAATTATTATGCATTACTAATAAGCATGTCTAAATGGAACAAAATGTATAATTTATACAATGGGATGCCTTACTGTAACAACATAGCCTGCAGCTTTTTTCCAGTATTGCATTCTCCACCTCCCAGATCTTTAATGTTTACAGGAGCCTTCCTCATTGATATAAGTCAAAAATTAATCTTTCTATTCTCATACTCTGTTGAATTTCTTACTTTCAAATAGAAAGTGTGACACATTGTCTACAAATCGAGTTAGAAAGCAGCAACCCAAACTGTAACAAATGAAGGTGTACTACAGCACCACCTTGTGTTTAAATGCAAAGGATGCATACTTTAATTTTGCTGTATTACTGCACAAGAGAAAAAATACTCTGCCCTTATAGTATGGGGAAGTAAGCGAGGTACTTAGATATTTTTAGAAGGAGCTTCTTTATTATTTCCATTATAATCCCTTAATAAAGTCTTCCATGAGAAAATGTTATGTAGATGTGCAGCCTCATGGAGATATTGATGAATAGATAACCACTTTCTACATTTGGATAGGTATCTAGACATGTATAAGACCTAAATAATGGAAATACTGAAAAGAGCAGCATCTATGAAAGAGCTGTAGAAAGGAATAAAAAAGATACAGAAACCTTCAAGGAGCACCTATTTTTGGAAGTACCTTTTGCACATTGGTATGTTGATACATAGATCTATACACCCACTTCTCTGGGTTTGTAGTGGTTCAGATTTCTTCTCCTCTGCTCCAAGGAATTGTATTACTCCAGTAGTTCACACCCTGGGAGAAAAGACAATGCTAGAAGTAGCTGTATATTCCTTTTACATATTTGATGGATCTTGTACACACAATACCAAAGTTCATACCAGCAAGCCTCCTAATATAAGTTGTGAAAACACCAGGTTAAAAGTAGCTGTTGAGATGTCCTTTCTAAACATATATGGAACACTTCCTCACAAATACATTGGTCAAGATGAAATTCTTTTATTCCTAAGGTTCTCACTGCGTTTGATGTTTAATATCTCTCTTTTATTTGTTTATTTCTCATACACAGCAATAAATTGTTTTGCGAAAGATGAATGTTATCTACATTATACAGATGAGAGGACCACAAGAGATAATGCAAGCTGCTGTGGACAAAGCAACATTCAGTTCCACAAATATAGTCTCCAGCTCTTACAGAATCTTGCTTTTCCAGTCATAGTACCACTGTCTACAAGCTATGAGTGCTAATACTTCCTTTTTTGAAGTGTAACTTCTCCTATATTTCTCTTGTAGAATCAATGTTTTAGGAATGCAGCCAATGGCCAGCCCATTTGACAATGACTTTTTCAATGGTCTTTGTGAAAGGGTACGTGATGGAAACACTCGGACATACTACCGCAAGCCATGGAATGTGGGTGTTCTCACTTATGATGTAAGTCTAAGTCTCCTGTGCAAACTAGTATATATTTAATTGAATAATGAATCCTGATGTCCTCTTGAATGACACAGCGTATCTTGTATCAGGCAACAGCAGCTTTTTAACATCAAGATTTTGAGAAATTCCAGAGGGAAACAGGTTATCATTTGCTCTAGCAGTTAAGTTCAGTTACACCAGAGAAATTCCCACATGTTCATTGTTGCACCTGGGCCTAGTAAATGAAACTATCTTTCTGGAATGTTTATAATAGGAGTGGATGAGATCAACAAGAGAAGTTTGTTTGCTGGGAAGAAGAGCAGTCAAGCTACTTTTTCAAGGACACACAAAAGACACTGATAAAAAGTCAAGAATAATATTATGATACTGTAATCCTGCTTGGCTTTGCTACTCAGTGTTGACTTTCTCTGTCCTGCTGATTTAAAAAAAACCAATTTAATAGGCTTTTGAGTTTCAGACAATGACTTCCAGTGAAGTTTGAAATAATTTAGGGATCATAGAAACATCATGTGTATTTCAGAAATTAAGAAGTTATTTTGCTTACCAAATGTGTTGCCTATCACTGTAGGCAGGAACTTCATAGAATAATGACAATTTAAACCAGATCCTGCACAAAATGAGTAAATTCATCCCAGAGATTGCTCATACTTGATTTTGAAGCAAAACCATTTTCAGTTATGAAAATTCTGTGTTCTGCTAGCATATGCAAAAATAAACAGCACTGAACTAAATATTCTGAATCAGCTATTGTCTGTTGTAAGAAAATAAAGCAAACTTATGGATATCAGGACCTGTTAGGAAACCTTGCCTGTATTCTAGAAAGGGTCTGGAAACTTCTGCTCATTACCTATAAAGGACCTGTTGACACACAGAGATTACTTTGTCAGTGCTACATAATGCAATTTAACACTCACTGAAATATTGTCACTGCAGTTTTCTGTTTAGTTTTGAACCACTGGTCTGTTCCAAGTGAGGTGGTTTGGGCATGAAGTAGTATTGCCATTTGATTTCTTTTAAAATAAAAAAGAGCTTTAAGAAAATGTGTTCCTAGGCTACATAAAGCATTCAAGTTTAAGGTACTATGTAGATTTTTTTTTTATTATTACTACCTGTTTTGTTTTCTCACACTAACTTTTCGTTGTCTTTTGCAAGACAAAAGCAGACAAAACCTTCACATCTGCGTTCTACCATGATCGTGTAAAAATGTTAAAAGAGGTTTACATAGAAAAACAAAAATACTTCAGTGTTGACCTGTCTCTGAAATACACACCTACTGAAGGAAATAATAAAAATGGTTCAGAAGGAAACTTCAAGTATCACTATAGCAAGAATTCAAGTTTAAGTTCTGTCTTGAAAAGCTCCATAGAAAGGGTAAGTTTAATCAAGCTAAAGGTTTTAATGTAACAGTTTGACACACAGTAAAATTTACAGTATTAAAATAGTGTTAAAATACAGTGTTAAAAATTTACAGTGTTAAAAATTTACAGTGTTGCAATATTAATCTTTCTAAGTATTCTAGTTGCCTGCTGCCTTTCTGTCATTTATTCACAAAAATGAAATACTAGCAATACAAAGGTTAAGATTTCAGACCTGGCCAAATTGTAACCAAATGTAGTTTTTCCCACTGTTTAACCTTAATTAGCAACTACCTTCATCTTTAATAGGGGCTTGATGTTAGAAAGGGTCAAAAATGTATGATCTCATCTTGGTTAGAGAACAGCTCTGATCTCAGGCAGTGTGGGCAAATTAGGTCAAATCCTGGAATAAAAACTGCCACTGAATAAGCCTACGATAGGTAAATGCAAAATCAAAATGTTGAAAAACAACTGAAAGGTCAGATCTTAACTGTTCAGGTATGTCTGTGCTAATAAACTATCCTAGGCTAAGACACACAGTCATTAGCACTAGCACATACATAGTTTTAATAGCACATTGCTGTTTTTGCTCTGTCTCAGCTCTCAGACTCTTACAAGCAACGCTTATGCTGTGATGCTCTGTAACATGTTTGAAGGAATGTTCACACTAGGCACTCTGGAGAAAGCAAGCCTATTTTAGGTTTGCACACAGGCTATACATCTCTACTTGCCCTTTGATACAAAAGAAATACCCCTACCCCATATTATTTTCTAGTAAAGAAGTAGCCTTACAATCTAATGATGTCAGAGAGAGAGACCATAAAAAATGATACTAGACATGCTAGACACTGTGGCCTAGCCCAGCTGGGAGCCAGTAGAATTAAGCGACCAGGTCATATATACCCTTTCCCACAATATACACCAAAGTCTGTGCTTGCAACGTGCCATCCAGTAGAAGGTACATCAACTCTGTAGTGCTGAATTTCACCACATGCAAGGAAGAGCGAATCTGCCTCAACTAATTCAGTCTTTCTAGTTTCTTGTCAGCCTTGTTGCCTAAGATGCCTTCAGATCTCTGGAGATCAAATAGATACAAACTCTGAAATAACTTTTATAACTGCTTTGTTAAATAATGCTCAAGAGAAAAGTCTGTACTAGTAAGAAAAGTTGACATACAGCACTGACTTGCTGTTAGTATAAGTTTTCGTGAGACAGAAATGGACTACTTAAATCTCAAAGCACTTATGTCCACAGATGTAAAAGATCAAGTTCTGTAACTCAGGGTATATTATAGGCTGCTCATATTCTAGTGGCTTAGAATAGGACATTTGGCCTTGAACTATTGCTTAGAGGTCACTTCAGAAAATGAGTTGTGATCTCATTTTCTGACATACCAGCAGAGGTCTATTACCATAAATTCTTGTTGCTGCAGGTTAGTGGAGTGGCCGTCCCCAGTCGAGAACTCTTCAGAGCTCACCTGCAAGTTAAAGCTAGGAGTAGCCTGGGGAACATAAGGAGAGTAAGAGATTGTGTATAGGCTGAATGAAAGGAATATTTGCACTTACAATGACCTTAAGGGTCTCTTCCAACCTAAACAAGTCAATGATTCTATAAAAATTTCCTCACAGACATTTAGATGCCTAAAGATTTCTGCTAGTCCTAAGCAGCACCTGAGTTAGCAGTTTACGATCTTTTAAGTGGTGCCAGTTAATGTGATGGTCAGTTGCTAAACTGCTTTTATATACCTCCTATAAGACACCACTGCTAATGGAGTCACTAGAGTCCTGCAGATAATAATGAGGTTTGGAAGGTGTATGTTTGCTTAGGTCTTAGATGCAACTGTTTCTTAAGATGTCATATGTTATGGGCAGCAGCTAGGTCCTAGTTTAGGTGTTGAGATAAAGCTATATGCAGCATAATTTACAAAAGTACCAGTCACTAAGCCTAGAGTTATAATGTATGTATGGGTCAAATGCCTTAATGGGGTTGTTTTCTGATTAGTTTTCATTTTATGATGTTATTTTGGGTTGGTTGTTTTTTTTTTGTTTGTTTTGTTTTTTTAATTGAAGTTGTGCCCTTCCTTCTGACAGTCTGAGAATAACACTGAAGTGATAAAAAAAAAAAAAAAAGAGAACCTAGTTCTGCTCTGAGTGTAAGCAAAGACAAAACTCCTGCTGTCCTCAGTGGGCAGGTCTTGTTATCTGTTAAGCCATATGGAATTATTTTTCAATGTTACAAAAATCAGAAAGGCCGTTCTGGTAGATAATTGCATATAAGGAGAAGACCTTGATGTCAAATAGATCAAAAAGGACTTGTTGAAATAAGTTATGGGAGTGTTCTGATAAACTTAAAGAACTGAAGTGATACAGATCTCTTGCTGCTTCCTCAGTTTAAATTGGAGAACTTTAAATTTGAATTAAACAAATTTGTCCCTGTTCCAATACCATATTTAATTGAATATCATGTTTAAAAGTTCTTCAGTTTCTTTATAAGTAAATCAGAACAGACTTTCCCGCTGTCTTGCATACCAGAATAGCGAACACATCTCCTTTCTTCTCTCTATATTCAGAATCAAACCTTTCTGCATGTAAAAGGAAAGATTCAGCTGGGAAGATTCCAAATGCGGAGTCGTGATGTCCGTCTCACAGATAGTTTCATTGAGGATCTAAAATCTTTGCCTTCTGAATATGATAAGGGGGAATATTTCAAATTCCTAGAAGATTATGGAACTCACTATGCTGTCTCTGGAACCGTAGGAGGAAAATATGAACTTGTGTATGTGCTGGATAATTACGCTATGTCTCGACTAGGTATGGATTCTGTCGGCCTTACTATGGTATGCAGATTATCACCAAGTCTTCAGTCATGCAAAAAGACAAACGAGAATAGATCTATATGGAGCACTACAGAGAACAGCACAGTTCTGTGTGTGCTGCTTGTACACCAGAGACATTGCAGAATTGCACAAGCTTAATAGAGATGAGAGTTGGTGTTTGTAACTCATATTTGAAGTGTGTCTTTTAAGTGCATAACTGAGGGGAAAAAAAAAATCTTAAACAAACCTCTTCAAAATATTAACGATACTAATTGATGTGAAATGATTCATAACAAATCCCCAAAGCACAGAAAATTTGCCTAATCCTTAAATCCAATTTGCTAGTTGTACCACTTCTTGTGATACAATCGGTGTAGGAGTACAGTGGTGGCACAATAAACCAAGGAATAAATTGAAGAACTTCCTAGAAACCACATGGTGCACTTGAATGTGTTGAAACCATTTTTATAGTCTTTAACATCTACTGTGAAATTTTCCTTGGAAAGTAGCAATTTAATTCTCCATACAGTTCTGATATATGTGCTTTTGCAGTGGATTAAAGTGATCATTCTAGAATACAATTAGAAAAGGCAATTCTCATATTAATTTTGGAGATCTGAAAATAAGTATCTGCTGAATGCAACACTAACAATATTTCTAGCAGATGTTCCTATGCAATGGGACATAGGGCAAAGATGTTACCTATCTATCCTACTATTACCCCATTCAGCACCTGGAGATTATAGTGCTAGTTTTTTTCTTTAAGTGCTAATCTTATGGAATATTCTTTCTGAACACAAAAGTGAAGTTCCAAACTTTATGTTTGAACTTAAAAAATAGAAAGGAAGAGTCGGAGGCAGTTGTGGATAGAGGAGATCTAGAGTTTACGGAAATAGAGTACTTGCAAGAGATTAGTGGCCTTAACTAACTTTATGGGGGGAAAGAGTGGAGAAACATGTTTGAGGCTGGGAGAGAGAGACTGAGGATTGAATAATTTAGCACATAAAACCAGCAAATGTTAAGCAGCTGAGAATGGCAAAATTATAATACAATATATGGAAAGAGTGGTCCCTAGAGTGACACCTGCTGTCAGCCAGATCCATGAAAATAGAAATCAGCTTTTGGAGAGTTTTGGTGCTTTCCTAATCACTTTAGATGTCACCTGCATCTGTGCAGTCACTTCAAATACAATCACCCTCATGTTCATTTCACAGAAGAGAAAAATTAGAAGGTAAATAGGAAGAAGAAAGCCATAAATATTTCCAATAGCCCTGAAATTTATTCTCCAAGAATAATAATATCACATTATTTATGGTTATTCATTCCCTCAAACTACTTCCACTTTTAGGTATCACTGTAGAAGATGTAAAAAGATGCCTTGGCTACCACCTAGATGCCAATATTGCATATAAAAACTTACATGCCAATGTTAATATTGATGGTGGTAAATGTGAAAAGATTCATATGAAGGACCACTGTAAGTATATCCTTATCTTACATTGTATCTTTTGCTTAAAGAAAGAGGACACCAATTTCTTCCCTTATATTATCAATACAGTTATTGGTGTTAGGGAAAGGGCAAATCCAATATATGAGTAGAGGCAAGGCTGCTGTACTTCCGTGCTCCCAACTCAAGCCAGGCTGAGTATGTGTTCACAGTACACACACACACACACACACACACACTTACATAACACAGACATACATGCATTGTTGGCTACACAAATCAACATGGACAGAAGCACAGCATTCAGGCAAACACAAACAGCACCAGTGGGTTCATCCTGTTCTCCTCTCCATCTGATCAGGGTGAAAGTCTTTTAGTGGGAAATACCACAGAATCACAGAACACTTGAGATTGAAAGGGCCATTTGGAGGCATCTAACTCTTCTGCTCAAGCAGGGTCATCTAGAGCCGATGTTCTTACCAGGTAGCATAGCCACTGGCCTTAGGTGGTCATTCTATGCAGCAACTGACCCTTGGATTCCTTTGTCTCCAGCTGCCTCACACAGACACACTCACATGCAAACAGCCCTCAGTCAACCCCAGTGCCTTAAGGTCTTTCCAGTATTTGGCCTAGAACCCTTGATAACTCCAGCAGCCAACTCCTCCTGTTGCCTCAGTCTAGAGATGATACTTATCTAGGCCTGACCAACAGCCACTTTGTTAATTGTCTCCCAAGTCACTTGCTCTGTTATTCAGTTAGTCTGGCTTGATATTTGCTAGTGATCACATACTGATGGATGCATCCTCACTTACTCCAGTGATTGGCACTACAAACACCAGATCCCTACCAGCCATTGTCCAATTCTAGTTGCTGGCACACAGATCACCATACATGCACATACACACAGAATGATCCCATCAGTCAGGGATGTGAAATAGTTAGAAATGGAATTTAATGGTAGGCCAGGATAGCCTGCAAAGATCAAGAACAGCACACAACAGACAAACTCATTGATCAGCCACTGTTCTATATCCATTCAGCCCCCCTTTTTTGCCTTTATCCTTCTATTTTGGTGTGCTTATTCCTCCCAAAGCCACTTTGGTACCCCCTACCTCTTAAATGGCACTTCCCTAAATATACCCTGAGTATCTACGTTTGCATAATCCTAAAATGCCCTTCTTTGCATGCAGACAGCTTTTCCATTGACTCATCTTGCTGTTGACTAATCCTCAGCCACACCCTGTGGGTCTGAGAGCACTGCTGGGACAGGCCTGGGAGGAGACAGAGCAAGGGGCTCCCTCTCTCTCATTGTGCTGCTTGTGTTCCCCTGCCTGTTTTAGTTCCTGTCCGCTCCTTTGCGTGTCTGGAGATAACTCTTTTGTCATGTGACCTAAGACTTGCAAAAGACAAGGAGATTAAGGAGACTGTAGGAAAAGGTGGGGAAAGATGAAGGAGAGGGGATGCTCTTACTCAGGGAGTGTAGTGAGAGGACAAGGGATAACAGTTTGAAGATGAAAGAGGGAAGATTTATATTAGGTATTAGGAAGAAATCTTTTACTGTGAGGGTGTTGAGGCGTTGGAACAGGTTGCCCAGAGCAGTCGTGGATGCCCCCACCCTGGAGATGCTCCAGGCCAGGTTGGATGAGGCTTTGAGCAACCACGCTAATGGAAGGTGTTCCTGCCCATGGCAGCAGAGCTGAAACTGATGATCTTTAGAATCTCTTCTAACCCATACTGTACTATGATTCTATGATTTATTATTCAGCATAGAAGAGGCAATTATCTTCAGTGCTCTGTTCTAGTATTTTAGTTAAAAGGCAGGAGCTCCTACTATTCCAATTCCTGCCCTTTCCTAGTTCAGCTTCAGTGATATGGTAGCGTTACTCATAATTTTTGGCTATGATCTCCATAATGGCTCTCATTTTGCTGTACCCCTTCTTTACCTTTTAGATAAAGGGTTTTCTAATTAATTGCCAAATAGAAGATTTCATCCTAATCAAGAGGTATGAGCAAACAAAGGTTGAATTCCACCACAACCAGTGAGTTAAGGGTCCTTCACTAAGGTCATTTTACAGAGATGAACAGTTTGTGCTAAAAGAACAACTATTCTTCATGGGCATTAAACTTTATTCTTCATCTTCTCTTTTTTCTTTCTGCAGCAGAATTTAAGGATGATAATGTCATTGATGATGTCCTTTCGTTAGTTGATGGAGGGAAGATTGACTTTTCAGTAAAAATAAAAGAAATGTTACTGCGAGGATCCAAAATGGTTGACATAGAGGATTACATACAGTGGGCTAAGTCTTTGGTTGACGCTCCAGTAGTGATACAGCAAAGGGTAAGTACAACTTCTTCAGAGCTGTGGCTCTCACAGTTTGAAAGCTATTGTTCTAAGATGGAGTTGAGACACAAAATTTAGAGGAAAATTTGAGTTATTTTCTTCACCTTGACAGTTTCTTCAGATGTTTACTCTACTGATGGGTACATCAAAGGATTCAGAACCTAGTAAAAGTCTGTTATGTATGGGCTTTTTGTTTCTACAGCCTTCTCCAATACACACTCTTGTTCCAGTTAAGATGAGAGACGCATATTTAAAGAAACAAAATTTGGAAAGAGCAATTGAAGACTACATAACTGAATACAGTGTGTGCAAATGTGAACCCTGCAAAAATGGAGGCACCCTTGTGCTGCTAGATGGAGCCTGTACATGCATGTGCTCAAGTTACTTTAAGGGAATTGCATGTCAGATTCCCAGATCTACGTTAGTTAACGGTTAGTAAATACTCCAGATTGACTAAAATGAGCATATTTGTTTTTTGTGAATGATATCCTGACTAAACGAGCCTTCATGAGGACAGAAGGATGTCACAGTACTCCCTTGTACCTACTATTGTCCTACTCTCAGATCTCATGGGTATATACTTTGGAAGTTATGGTAAGTTACTGGGTTCTTTCTATAAAAAGAGCACTCTGCATTACAGTTCATTCTTCCAAACACATTGTTATGTCTTGGAATGATAACTCAAGTTCATTTAAGTAAACAGCAGCATTGTTGAAGAATGGTAATGGTAAGCAGAAATGGTAAGCAGATTTCAGACAAAAACAATCTCACCACATCATAAGCTACTTTGTCTTCAGTTTTCTGCAAAAGCATTATGTTTGCTAACACATGATAACATTGCATAATCACTGTGCTAACTTAATATTAGATTGGTCCACCAAGAGGAAGAGAGAGGAATGCAATTCCAGAAATGACAATGTTAAAAAAAAAATATATTGTGCAGTAAATTAATTCACTGTGGCTAAGTGTTTAAAGCACAGGTGCCCAAAATAGACCTTAGAATTTGATGTTAACACAGTTTCTGAGGGTGAAAAATGTTGAAAAATCTGGATTCTTAAGCAATGCCACTGATATGGGCATTTTTAAATGCCAAAGCTGTGTGATAGGATGTGTGCTGGAAGGTGCAATGATCTGAAAAGTCACCGTGACTGAGAACACAAGAAAGGAATCATGGTCTATGTTGTCTACCCTCAAAGCTGCCAAGAAAATAGCTCTAACTAATCCTTCTGTCACTGCACAGAAGACAGAGAGCTGCTGGACTAATCCTAATATGGTTTCTTAATACCAGTTGTCACTGATGGAGGCTGGAGCTGTTGGAGCACCTGGTCCACCTGCATCAATGGAGAAAGCACTCGAACTCGTCAGTGTAATAATCCTACACCAGAACCTGGAGGGAGACCATGCCAGGGAGAAAGCATTGAAAAACGGCCCTGTGGAGATGCCAAATAGTGATGTTGCTCAAAACCCGGTAAGCAGCCTCTCCAGGTACTAATGTGTTATAGCTGTTTATAATACGTGGCCAGCCAATATTTAGGGCATTTCAGTGACACAGTTAAAGAAGTGAAAGGTAAGCCCATGTACATGTTTCTTTTAAATCTGTGACTTGATATAGGTTTTAAAGCTGGCCACCTTGTGACTCAAATTTGTGAATATTTATATTTGTATTTGAATGTCCTGGCAAATAATGTTACATCAAATAATTTCAAGAGTATAGTGGAGTTCTGCATAAGAATAGACTAAAAATTCAGCTCCTAAAATCCAGATTTCATCTCCTGTAACACTCTCCATCAAAAAACTTACATCTTAGTCAGGGGGGAAGGATATATTTTCCAGGAACAAAATATAATGACCACTTAGGAGTCTGAATTCTATTACTTGATTAGTGGAATGTTTAAATTCAACAAAGCTACTGTTCTAGAAATTTTGAAATTGGGAAAAGAAAATAGTTGGAAAAAGAATACTTTAAGGGAATGTTGAGCTACGTTGTTTTGTCATTTGAAGCTTGCATGCCATTTGGATGTGACAGTAAGAGTTTTCATGCCTGAAGAAAGCATGGCCAGCAAGCTGTAACAGCACCCATGTGCCTTCTAGCCCCACCTCAGAAAATTATGGACTGCTTCCTACAGCTCCATATCTCCAGGCTATCAAAGCTCTTTATTCCAGAAGTTATTCCACAGATGGAAGAGTGAAATTGAAACAACAATATGATACAGAGCCAGAAAAATGAGAGTCATATGAGGAAGACAAATATAAGAAGTAAGGGGAATGAAATAAAACTAGCAAGTGGCAGATTCAAAACAGACTGAAGACTGGTCCTGCACACAGTGGGCATACCAAAAGTAAATATGTAGTTTAAAAACCTTACACAAATAATGGAATATTCTCAAATATGTAGATAGCCATGCTCACTCAGGAAGGCTCTAAAGCATCAGTTTTGACAGGATGGCAAAATATTCTGTAGAAATATTTTTATGTGTTTCTCTGGTCCTGGACATTTCCTTGGTTGGTGCTATTGTCCCCTTGTTAAAAATAGGGTATCAAGTTAACCTTTGCTTGATCCAGTGAGTAGGTCTTCTTTTAAAAAAATCACATAGGTATCTTAATTTTATTCCTTCACTATATCATTGGCATGTTTCTATTCAGCCATGACAGCAAAGACCATGATGATAAGTCATGATACATACATATTCAGATATATTTCCTCTGGTATGGCATATGAAAAGCTCTTTTTAAAAAAGTTAACATAAATTTGGCTCCTGATGTATCAGACATACTAAGCACTCACTCTTCCAGCAGAACTCACATACTTAAGTCTTCTGAAAATCACAGGACGTGTTTTGATTCATTCTTCATTAGAATGATTTTACATTACTGTTGTATTTGAGTCACAGTGAAATCATGTTCTAGGTAAGCCATGACCATACCATTTCACTTAAATTTTGACTAATAAATATGTCATACGTACTATCTTCTATCATTTTTCCCTCCTTTTTAAAAAAAAAACCTATAATGGATTGTAAACTAATTCTACAAATTATGGTTTCTGTGAGCCAGCTAGCCACTCAAGAGCAATGGAATGCCATCATTTAAAAATACTTGCAGCTTAATTGATCACTAATCAAACCCAAGTAATACACCAATAAACATCTTAACGAGATGAGCTGATGCAGTGGATGTGGTCTATCTTTTATCTATCTTTGGCCACCATTAGACTATGAATTATCTGCCTTTATTAGTCAATGACATAATGGTGTCCTGTTATTTTTTTCATAATTCATTGGGGCACAACAACCCTGTGCAGTGCTACATACTAGGAGAAGTCTGTCTAGAAAGCTGCCTGGAGGAGAAGGACCTGGGGGTGCTGGTTGACAGCGACTGAACATGAGCCAGCAGTGTGCCCAGGTGGCCAAGAAGGCCAATGGCATCCTGGCTCGTATCAGAAACGGTGTGACCAGCAGGTCCAGGGAGGTTACTCTCCCTCTGTACTCGGCACTGGTGAGACCGCTCCTTGAATCCTGTGTTCAGTTCTGGGCCCCTCACCACAAGAAGGTTGTTGTGGCTCTGGAGCGAGTCCAGAGAAGAGCAACGAAGCTGGTGAAGGGGCTGGAGAACAGGCCTTATGAGGAGCGGCTGAGAGAGCTGGGGTTGTTTAGCCTGGAGAAGAGGAGGCTGAAGGGAGACCTCATTGCTCTCTACAACTACCTGAAAGGAGGTTGTGGAGAGGAGGGTGCTGGGCTCTTCTCCCAAGTGACAGGAGACAGGACAAGAGGGAATGGCCACAAGCTCCGCCAGGGGAGATTTAGGCTGGACATTAGGAAAAAAATTTTCAGAGAAAGGGTCATTGGGCACTGGCAGAGGCTGCCCAGGAAAGTGGTTGATTCACCTTCCCTGGAGGTGTTTAAGGCACGGATGGACGAGGTGCTAAGGGGCATAGTTTAGTGTTTGATAGGAATGGTTGGGCTCGATGATCCGGTGGGTCTCTTCCAACCTAGTTATTCTATGATTCTATGATTTCAAAATGATTTTCAAGGATTTAAATCCAGCATGAGTATGTATGGTATCAGCTGATTGCTCATACGCTGTTAGTAGAGAACTTAGGAAAGTCATTATCTTCAGCAAAATGCCTTTGTAGATTTATTTCTAACCTCACATCTTACTTCTGTTTTAGGCCCTGAATCATCAGAATGTTTGTGAAGACATGCACACTGGGGATATTACTGTTGCTTCTCCACACATTTGCTTAATAGGCTGACATTGTATCTTGTCTATGTCAATATGCTAAACATTTTTATATGAAATCAGATAAGAGTTTTTGGGGGCTGGGAAGGGTAGTTCTCAGAGGTGTTTCATTTAAAACTTTGAGAAATTAAAAAGAAGTTAGTTTCCTTGTTGAGGACAAGTTATTAATGTCAACTTAGCAGTTCTCCTAGACACTAGAAGATCCACATAAAAGATGTAGATACAAGAAAACACATTTCTCATAATCTCAGAATCACAGAACTGTAGCAGGGAAGGGACCTCTAGAGATCATCTAGTCCAAATTCCCTGCAAGAGCACGTTCACTTCCAGGCAGGTTTTGAATGTCTGCAGGGAAGAAGACTCCACAGCCTCTATGGGAAGGCTTCTTATGTGCTCTATCACTCTCAAAGTAAGGAAGTTTATCTGCATGTTGAGGTGGAAGTTCCTGTATTCCAGTCTGTGTCTATTGCCACTTGTTGTGTCCCTGGGCACTACTGAGAAGTTTGGCCCCATCGTCCTGACTCCTGCCCTTCAGCCATATATAAGCATCCCCTCTCAATCTTCTCCAGCCTAAACATGCCCAGGCCCCTCAGCCTTTCCTCATAAGAGAGATGCTCCAGTCCCCTAATCATCTCTGTGTCCCTCCAACCTGTCCAGGTCTCACTGAATGGCAGCATGGCTTTCTGGTACACTCTGTCCCCTCATGGAGGTCTTTGATGAATACATGGAACAAGACTGAGATGTGTACCAATCCCTGTGGAATTCCGCTGTGCACAGTCTTTCCTAGCCCACACTTCCTAAACTTACATATGAGGATGTTATGGGAGACAGTGTCAAAAGCCTTGGTAAAGTCAAAGTGGACAAGATACACTGCTCCCCCTCCATCTATCCAGCCAGTTATGCCATCACAGAGGTCCATAGGATTGGTCAAGAATGATTTCCCTTTGGTAAATACATGTTGGCCACTCCCAATAACCTTTTTTTCTAGGAAAAAAAAAAAGAAAAAATCTATTAAAAAGTAAAGAATAATGGTACATGAGGGCAGAGCATTTTGGAAACACAGAAATGGTAAAAGCTGTCAGATAAACAATATCAGTCCCTTGCATACTTTCAATTCAGGTCTGGAAGAGTCCTCTGGAACCTTCATTATTTGCCCTCTGCCCACTGCAAGTGACTCTGAAAAATTTTAGTACCAAAGAGCAAACATCACAAAACAAATCAGGAGAGACAACTGTTTCCCAGATTCTTACACTAGGAAAACATTCAAAGAGTGAAAGTATACTGGTGACCAAAGAATGTGAATCCTGCCCAGTGCTACAAAAGCAGACCACTACGAACAGCTCCCTTCACACCAAAGAAGTAGAGACAGGATCCCACTAATCAATTGGCTTCAACTAATTAATATTCTGCAGTGCAAGCATAGGACTTTCTCAACAGACAGAGCACACATGCACCAAGCATTCCTGCAGTCCTGGGACGCTTCAGAAAGCCTCAAACCTAGCACTCATGTACTTTGTTGCACTACGAACCTGGAATAAAGCTGCTTGTGGTGGAAAAACTGGTGTTACTGCCACACTGTGGAAACAGCAGGAATCCTCATTAAGAATAAAGCTATGAGATATCAGGAAATCCCTAGCACACAGAGTAATTTCACAAGAACTGCACATGCAAACATTCATGGATTTTTTTTAAAAAAATAAATAAATAAAAAGAGGACAGATCTAGAAAAACTTACTATAGTCTGAGATTTAAACCCCAGTGTGACTAGACATGCTGACTAAGCTTCTTTCCAGTAGAGTTTAGGATTCTTCATTTGACAAACAGATTTTTTTCCTAATGTCAGAATCCTCCCTGTTCTGTCATTAAGTCTTGCTCATAAATTGCTCATGTAGAATATGGAAAATTGCTCAAGTATTAGTGTTCTTTCAGAAGCCATGATGAAGTCTTTCTACACATACCAGAAGACTTCACTAGTATCTGTTGCTCTCTAATCTCATGGTCAGTCAAAATAGTGGACTAGAACTGCACATAATTCTCCAAATGAGCTCTCATCAATGTTCTGCACAAATTCTTCTCCTGCATCTCCTGAAAATCATTTACCTAATGTGCACTTGAATCACACGCACTTTTCACACATGGATGCCATGTTAGTGACTCATATTAATGTCTTCCTGGCCCAAATCAAAAGTTCATATTCTTAACCCTAAGTATATGATTTTAATAATAAACTTTGATTGATTTCTCTCACTCCAATACACAAAGCCTTCTCATTCTGTGTAACTACGTGATTCTCCCTAGTACTAGTAGAACCATACTGATGTTATCTTAAGATAAGAGCCCAGCTCTTGACCCAGACTCTTGACCCAAGTAATGAGCATCATCAGTCCCATGATCTATGCCTGCAGAATACTGCTAGTAATCCCAGTTAAACTCAAAAATTCCCCTTCTGCTTCTAAACTGTTGTTGTTTTAGCCGGCTCTTGATCTACTTTGCAGTCTTTCTAACCAATCACATCCTCTCCTGATTCTTATCACTTAAAATTCTACAAAGGACATGATATGAAATACTCTGCTTAAATCTAGATAGATCAAGTTAACTGTATTAACCTTTGCCAAAAATGCCAGTTAAAATTTGTAAAACAGATATTAAGTTCAGATGTATTCAATCTTTAATGAAACCTATCTTAAATGTAGCTACCTATACCTAATATTTTATCTTCCAAAGTGTTTTATTAAATCTGTTCTTAGAGTTGCATAATGTTATGCTCAAGCAAATAAGCCTGTAGCTGCCCTAGTAATTTTCTGGTTTTTAGAAAATAGGCTATGTATTTTCTAATCGCTGCTATAGGTACTTTTACTATCAATAACATTGATACTTTTTATTGTCATTTTAATCGAAAATCAGTGGTTGGGGATTTACAGCAATGCAGTCATCCTTTTGTTGCTCTAGTACTGAGATTATGGGGAAATCCTGATTTCTTCATAGAATGCAGTTTAAATCATCCTTGTGACACAGATATGGTAGTTTCTACTACTTTACTTCCACTTTTATTTGTCCCCAATTGGTTTAGAAAGAGAAGATTGCTTATTGAACAGTCAATTGGTTTTTTAACTTAGTATTTGGACATCACCCAAAATATATCAGTGTTGTCTTTCTGTACCCTGCATCTGGCATGTGCTTCACTCCTTCCTTCCTTCATCTCTTTACACCAAGCCCTCTGTCTGAGCTTTCTTTGCTGGATCCATCTCAGTAAGATTTCTGGCCATATGCCTTTTCTTCCTTCATTTTTTCTGCACAGGACGTCTGCAGTAGTGCAGAACTCTAATATCCTGTCAGACCAGGACAGCCTTATTTTTCTGATAATATCAGCTATGAAGAGGTGAATAGTCAAAGGTTAATTATCAGAAATATATTTCTGCTTATTAGAGGAATAAAATTACTTCAGCTTTTAAACATCCATGACAATCTGAACTGGAAGAAGGTGTTCATGGAGTTGGTAGTGAAGCCTGCATACACCAAAATTCAGGAACCCCAAGTATGAAAGATAAAAAATTAAATATAGTTGCCTTTTTAATTCAAAGATTAGTAAAAAATATAACTATATGGTTTTCTCATCAGCTGAGACCTGTTTTTCCATATAATCTTGGAGGTCATAAAATGAATGAATGCTCACTCACTGCCATTTGTCCTTCACAGTGCCACAGTGTATCCCAAACAAATGCTGTTAAAAATTCTGTTAGGTCACTGATAATATGCAAAACAAGGATTTTGCTGATATCTTTTCCTGTGAAGGCTGGATAGGCCACATACACTTTCAAAAAAGGAAGTTCACAGTGAAGGACAAAGAACATTTTTTTACTCTCTCTAGTACAGAACATACTCTTTAGTAGACTTCTGGAGACAGAGAGTCCAAAACTATGGTAAGTACAGAGCTCTATTCATTTACTTTTTATTACATAGATGCATATGATTTAGTACTAAAACTGCAGCAAATGTGACTGTAAAACTTCAATATTTTTTATTTCAGTTCATTTCAGCTGACTTCCTGCTTTTGTGGGCATCAAGAAAGTTTTTAGTCTTTTTAGCTCTTTCATCATGTGAACTGGTTTCTATGTGCCTTACTGATTCTGGCATTAAAAATTAAGGAAGAGAAAAAAGTTTCTTTCAGGGCTAAGACATCAAATTAGTTTGTGTATCAAGAGAAATTCTGCAGTCGAGTGTCTAGTAAGAAATGGGAATAGCTCAAGCCTTTTAATTAGGTTAAATTAAAGTGATTTTACAGATAGATACTGAAAAGTGTGAAATGTGAATAGCTTTTCTGGTCATCTTTGCTCTGGAAAATAGTTTAAATCTCTTGAAGCAAATTTTATATTTTCATTATGGTACGTATGTCCAAACACAGCATTTTTTTCCCTGAAGGTAGTACTACCAAAGAAGTATTCTTTATTTGAAGCAGACTTGTTTCAAGAGAAAGGAGTATGAAACTTAGAGAGGAACTCAAGCTATAGAATTTAGTATCTTCGTGAGGAAAAAGGTCTAACTTTATCCATCCCAAGTAACACTTGAAAAATGGCAATGTGAAATAGGATTGAGTGCAGAATATAGTTTATACTTAACAATGCTTCTCAAAGTTCAGAGGGTTTTGGTTGAGTTTGTCTCTGTTTTACACAAGGATAGACTTCTTGAATCTGAAGCAATGTTCTCAAAGTATTTACATACTTTTTATATTTAAAATATAAGCCATGTATTTGATATTATTTTTATTTCTGTTGTAGTGAATCCCACTGTGTAGAACCAAGCACCAAGGGGCAAAATACTGCATTTGTTTATGCCAATAATTCAGTTCACTCTCTTTACTTATTTTGGGTTTACATATAGATAGATGTGATCTGAACAAGGGCAATAATTCTACCAAAGGAGCATCTCTGTGCTCAGTTGCCATATTCTGGTTGCCACAGAGATTCTTTAACTTAAGCTAGTTATTTAGGAGCCTAGACTACATAAAGTCTGTATTTGCAAAACCCTGAATTAAAGTTTGCAAGGCAAACTGAGTTAATATTCTGGCATAGTTAAAATGTCTTTCTGCTTTCACAAAAGAGTGTCTTTAAAAACAATATGTAAATATGCAAGTATGTTGTTCACAGGGCTTCTGTTGTGGCCAAATGCAGTTTGAAAATAAGCAACAATTAATA
The DNA here is from genome assembly GCA_033459285.1 of Clamator glandarius. Classification (NCBI taxonomy): domain Eukaryota; kingdom Metazoa; phylum Chordata; class Aves; order Cuculiformes; family Cuculidae; genus Clamator; species Clamator glandarius. The sequence goes on along the minus strand of JAUNZM010000449.1, from coordinate 645,196 downwards.
GTCTCACTTTTTTTGTTTAAATCTTTTCAAAGTTCCAACTTGTTTTCTCTGAATCCAGATATGAATGACAATTCAAAGTAATGCAAAGCATTAGTTCATATGCTTACTATATTTCCTTCACGATGTTATATAGCACTATGGGGGAAAGAGCACTTTCATCTTTGCATCAAAGGCAACCCAGAAGCCTCAGTGAGGAAGCAAATCCCATTCTTTGTTCTTTTCTTTGAAGTTGCACAGGTGAAAATTAATATTACAGCAATAAGAGAAGACAGGAAAAAAATTTGGAGCAGAGTAAAACAAGTAACTGAAGAAGATGAAGTAAGTAGTAATATAAGAAAGTTTGTTCTCTGGCAGTTTTAAAGTAGCGGAGGCTGGAGCAGCTGAGAAAACAAACTCATTCCTACAAAAAAGTCAAACTTTTGAACATGAGATTGGGCTCTGTTTCATTGCATACAGGAAGAGATTGGAAGGAGCAGAACTAGATCTGCAGAATCCTCAGGTCCAAACGAAGACCAAAATACAGAATTCACTATTTAATTTCTGACTTTCATAATGGAGCCAAGTTTAAACCAAAACACTTAGGCATAATTTCAGATGAGAAAATACTAGGATAACAATAATAGCTGCTGGTAGGTGTAGCGTCATGTGAGATTGAACCTGATGAACAGAATCAAAAACGATTGCATTTTTGACTTCAAGTCAAGACAAGCTCTGTTGACTTTTTCACCTAGAGAAACAGCCTTTAGCATACCATTCCTGGTAATTCTCAGGTCTATCATGAGAAGCAAAAGCACTTTTTAGACATGAGAATTCAGTTAAACATTTTGATATAGATATGGCCAACCAAGGAATTTGATTGGTCTATTTGCATCTATTATTTGGGGTGGATTTTTTTTAAAGAAAAATTAAAAGAACTTAAAAGAAATCCAGCAAAGAATAGAGGGCTGTTGGTGTATATTTAATCAGAACATCCAGATGGAGCTAGAACAGCTGTTAAAAGTAAGGTATGGCACATTTTCTAGGTATTTCAGTTTGGAAAGCATTCGCACTGTCTCATCAGTGCTACTAACTTTACTTCTTAATTGTGGCAGACTCTGTCATCCACTTTATTTGACTACAGACAACAAGTCTCTGCACAGGCAGTTCTTGGAGAACAGCTGTTGTATCATAACTTGACCTGAAATAACTCAGTGAGAGCTAGTGCTGTAGTTGTGTAGCATTCACCTTGGAAATGGTTTTGCCTTCTTCCAGGATAGTCAAGATACATTAATTGCTTGGGACCAAGTTCTTGTTTCTCAAAAAGAATGGCCATTTAGTGAAATGATTTACTCTAGTAGTTGGTCACGAAAAGCTTCTTCGTATTCATAAGTGGAGCTATGCTCTGTGTAATGTCAGTGATGCCTCTAGATTGGCACGGGGGACCAAACTGCACTCAGAACATCCCACACTGGCATCCCAGTTATCTTACAGTGTCTTGCTGCCAAATTGAGAGTGCCATGATATTATTCCAACACATTAATTAGAACCCCATGACATTATTAAGGAAGACTGTTGGCAAGCCAGAACTTGCTAAATCCAACCATGTCTCTGTTCAGTCCGTTCACACTGAAATCGGACAATATCTTGGCCTACTTAAGAGGAGTGGAATGAACCCCAGCCTTCCACACCCCTGTACTTTGCAACTTGGAGAAAACACAGACTTGCAGAGACTCATAAAACTCAGAACAACAATACCTTTGCTGAACTTTCATACAACCTTAGGGATTTCCCTGTTCCTGAGGGGTCAAAAATGAAACAACTAAGATAGGAAAATGTGTTAAATATGTAAATTAACCCAAGATAAATCAAATTCATAAACAAATGTAAATGTGAAGCTGATACGGAACACACCATGTTTATTTATTTCACCCTAAGATACAAAATTACCCTAATCTTTATCTTTGCCACCTGAACAAAAACAAGAAAAATGTTGGATTTTATATGTCAGCTTTTCCTACTCTAACAAAGAGTAAATTACACAAGTTAATGCAGGGCTCCCAGCTCCCTTTCTCCAGTACTGCAAAACTATCTGCTATATTAAAAGCACCAGAGGTGTTTGAAGGAATTTGGGAAAAAAAAAACCCAACATTTCACTTTCACAAAAGTTTTCTGCACTTGATTCCTTTCATTGAAACTTCATGGTCACCACTGATTAAAACCTTTTAATAAAGCCTTTCTGTATAGTCACATTCAAAGATGGGAATTGGCAGCATTTGCCCTACTATGTTTTGAGACTTTTTGTAGTCATTTATTCCATACCTGTCTCATGGGAGTAAACTTGTGAATGTCTCCTGATGGTTTTAGACAGATAGCACAAGAATATCTAAAGGTGCACTTTTTTTGTTTTGTTTTGTTGAAAATTGTAAGCACAAAGCTTTAATAGCTATCAGTGAGCAATCTACACTTGAATGAAAGGTATGGGATTAAGAGTCTGATGGGGTTTGTGGGTTCATTTGAATAAAAGGTCAACTTTTTAAGGTAGTCTAATTAAGAGAATCCAACAGAGTGAAAAAGAATAAAAGCAATTCTCCATCAGAGTTCAGGACTCTTCATAGGAAAAATCTGAAATGAACAAAAATAGCAGCTGAATTCAGCAGCACCCTTCAATCCCAAAGTTGACGTACATAGAATTTCAAGAATTGAAATCGTACACAGAAATATACGAAAAGAAAGCTTCACCCATGTTCTTGCATTGAAGTTGTGAATAGTGGCCCACAACTTATAATGTCATCATTGAAAGGAATGGAACATGAAAACAATTCACTACACATGCTTAAAAATGTGACTTATAAGGAAAAATTCTAAATTTAATCCATAACTATTGGCAAAATATTTTTCAACCATTTTACAAGACTTACATTTTCAGACAATAAAATGGGGTTCAGAAGTTCTTGTGCAACTTGGATTTTCAGCTATGGCTAGGTGTTCCTTTTACTTCTGCTGACACTTCTCTAACAGCTTTTCTTCCCATTACTTACTTGTGTAGCATGTTTTGGGGAAGTGTCACAACCTCTACAATACCATGACCCTTCTCTAAACCTCTGAGGACATCTGCATTTTGATTCTGAAAGTAAGTCATAGGGAGATTGGTCCTCTTACTCTCCCTGGAGAAGAAAAACATTTGGAAATCATGTCCCCAAGCTCTCACTTCTGAACAAAGCCTCTCAAAGCCACAGCCAATGATCTGCTCTGTATCTTAGTAATTTTTAAACTGTTTTCCAAATCCTTTTGAAAATCCATTTTATCTCTTCAAGTGTTTACAGGCCCAGTAGTTTGTCCTCCAATTGTCCTGTCCCTACAACTGCTCCTACCTCTTTGTTTTTTTTGGATCTCAGTTTCTAATTCATTCCTCATTCTGCCACTAGGTTGCCATTGATCTCAATGTTTTCTGCACATGACATGAGTTTTCAATAAAATCGCCTTCCCTCAGACTCTAATAACAGCTTCTACGGCTCAAATCTAGGCACTAATCCACTAGTCCCCTCCCCAGAAATGTTCAAGGCCAGTCTGGATGGGGCCTTGAGCAGTCTGGTCTGGTGGGAGGTGTCTCTGCCCATGGTGGGGGGAGTTTGAACTGGATGATCTTTAAGGTCCTTTCTAATGTAAACCATTCTATGATTCTGTGATTCTAAGCGCAAACAGTCAATTTATGGTCCTCCCTCGGCCAGCCACTGGTGCCTTTCTACTTCCTGCAACTGATGATGCAATGGCCCATCCTTTAACAGATGCCTAGCACACTGGCTTTACCCTAGTAAATCTAGTCAGTGCTTAACAATAAATTTGGCAATGTGATCCTACACAGCAATAAAATGGAAAACCTTTCTGTTCCACTTGAGCTCTGGAGCAGAAAGATTAATACATGTTGCCTCCTTATCTATTATGACCTCTAGCCTCTGTAAGGTGACAGCAAAACTGAAAGAGACCTTGCTGAATGTCCCCTTCTCATTAGCACACACCCTGTAAAAAGCTGATTCAACTGCCTGCAAATAATAGACTAGTGAGCAACCAAATCTGCATAATTAAAGTTAAGAAAGAATCCATAACTTCCATGCCTCTAAAGCAAGGCAGCAGGTACGCACTAAGCAGACACAGCAGCAACAACCCAATTCATTGTGCTCACAGTAGCTGATCAGGGAACGAGGACACGTGACAAATAAGAAGCTGAAGGAATTGGGACTGTTCAGGATGGAGATAAGAAGGCAGAGCAAAGTCTTTACAGCTGTCTTCAAATATCTAGTGGGAGAATGCCAAACTCATCTCAGATATACACAGGGACAGAATGAGAAGCAATGGGAACAAGAGACATTGGAAATAAGACACAAAAAGGAAAATCTCAGAGTTTTTGTTTGTTTTTTTTTCTTCTTTTTATCTGTTTTTGGTTTTAACAGTTAGAGAAATCAAATACTGACATAGCCTAGGAAGGCTGCAGAAGCTCCATCCTAGCATGTAGTCAAAACACAACAGAAGACTGTTCTGAGCAATATGCAGACATTGTCCCTGCTCTGAGAAAATAGTTGGACAAGATGACTCCCAGAGCTTCCTCCTTACCTACATTGCTTCACATTACATCGTGAGGCTATGATTTGTAAGTGGAATGGCTCTTCCATTAGAGGTCACTGTCATGCAGGCTCCCAGGAATGACACTACAGAAAAAAATATTCACACAATAATGGATTAGAGTTCCCTTCTGCTCAGAAGCTGAAGATCCAGATGGCTGCAGGGCAGGTGTATGATGGAGAGGGGACACATGGCCCACTTAAGTCTCATTTCCCAGGTAGCACATGCCAAGTAGGGGGCAAAAAGGGGAAAAGTGATGTCAGCAGAAGAGAGAGGAGACTCAGAAACAGAGAGGAAAGTAGAGCAGGAAGGAAGAAGTATTATTTTTGAAAGAAAAGATTCTGAATATGCCAACAAGGCTTCAAAACCTGGGCTTTGTGTACACTCTCTGCTTAAGATGACTTTACTAAAATGACTTTCAGCAAATGGAAAACTGATCCTAGTTTTCTGCTGTGATTGTCAGAGACAAAGATGAATGTATTTAACCTAACTTTCTATTTTATTTATTGGTTTATATCACAGGTTAACCAGGCACTTCAAAGCCAGCAGGATTTGTGACCAACCTGCTCTCACCAGCTAAGGATCAGGGATCAGAATTCATTGAAAGTCAAAATAAACTTTCTTAAAAGTCCAAAGTATCAGGCCATTGGGAGGATGTTAGACAATCCTAGGCAGAAGGGCTTGGTATTTTTTTTGTTGAAATGTTCTTTTTAAAGATGTTTGGATAATATTGGGTTTTCATTTTTAAACTTTATTGGTTTTGAATAAAATTCCCACAGGAACATTTTTAAGTTATTTAGTGTTTTGAAATGTTTATACTGTGGGATCATGCTCTTTGTTGGTGGTATTTAAGACACATCATTGTCTTTGATACTGATGTCAGGAGTTGTACTAAACTAAGAAATCCGATAAAGCATTGAATTTATTTTTAATTAAACTCTTAACACTCATAATTGAACATTTTTCTACGTACCTGATTTCATTTCTGGCAATCCTTGAAAACGTGTTGCTCATAGAAGAAATTTCACAGTAGAGGACATGACATTGCTTACATGAAAGCAGTTCTGAGGTTTGGCCAGTTTTGTGACTGGTCAGATGGTCCAGGGAGAAAAGTATAGAAAGAACAAAAGTCTCTCTCTCGAGGGAGACCTTGCAGTATAGCACTGGCTGGGAGATGGTTACAGGAAAATGTTTTCCCATGCATGGCACAGACATTACACTGTGTTTGTGTTTTGTTTGTTCCTGTCTCACCAACCAAACTATCCTAAAGCTATATTTAATGTGTCTGTTCCTACCTTCCTTCTCCTCCTCTGCTACAGTAGGTTAGGGACTCTCCACCCAAGTACTCCTCTCATGAAGTTTTTCTAATTCTGTGTTTCTTCATGTTGCTGGTATAAATGCCGTGTCCTCTAACCTCAGGCAGTGAAATGATCTGGATTGTAAAGTAACTCTCCCTTCCCATGCCTCAGTCCCTTTTCTCTCATTTTCTTTCCTCTAGTATTTTTAATCTGTATTTTTTCAGTGACACATATAACACAAAACAATCTTCAACTTCATAGCTTCAAACCTAAGGGGATGTGGATGAGGTACCTCTACCAACTGCAGTGAAAAACAGTAGAGGACTTTACACAGGCAAAACAGTTCAGAAGTTTAACTGTTAGGTGTCCCATGCCCCACATCAACACTGAGAACTTATTACTTTCTCTGAAGGTACAACTAATCAAGGTAACTGACAGCATAGGCTTATTTTTTACTACTGTGAATTTTCAACTGATGTGGTTTAACTGTTGACTTATGGGAGGAGTTACAGAAATGCTACATAGGATGTATGGTGGGTAAACGGATGAACAATGGTTTATAAATAAGCAGAATGTGTCTGCAGCAAGAAACAATAAGTGCCAGGCCAACACAGGGGATTCCTAAACTCTGTTTGCACAGTGGCAGTAGCTGGACATGAAATGTGTTCTTATCTTTCTTCCTCCACTCTTCTGTGACACATTTTGCCTTCCACCTCAGACCCTTATTGTATGGCCTCATCTTCCCAGCTGATACTGTGCACAGACTGGGATTCCAATCTGTTCCCTACCTCTTTACAAGACAAGTTTAGCTCTAATAAAAAAACCAAACAAACAAAAAAATCAATCACCTAAGTGCATCCTGTCACCGAGTTCTGCTTTGCTCTACTTTGGCCTTGAACCTGCACTCTTAGACAGTGGTTGAGAGACTTAGCTCTGACTGGGAACAGGGAGCTGGTGGTGCAAATGCAGAGTCCAGAAAGTTATAACTCATCAGCTGATGGGTAATAATTGCCCGTGTGAAGGCTCTCTTCAGCCATGTGATAAGCACACTAATCACTTGCATGGTGGCACTTTATCCTGCAGATCAGTTTGGAAGCAGCTAGTATTTCAACAGAACAAACTGCAAGGAAAACCAAGAGTCTTTGCTCTCACAGAATCACAGAAAGTGCAGGTTGGAAGGGATCTCGAAATATAACCTGGTTCAACCCTTAGTGCTACATGTCATTTTGAACCAGTTCACAAACTGCTAATTATACATATCACTTTTCACCAACAGCTCAGAGTGGGTTTCCACCATTTATGAACTCCAACAGCAGAGAATCTATATGTCATTGAATACTACTGAAGGACAACATCCATGATATCTCTTAGCACCTTTCCCTTTCCGGCATTTGCAAATCCATGGATATGCTAGAATAAGCAGAATTTTTCAAGAATTTTTTCAATGAAGAGGGCTAGATACTGAAAAAATCTTCATAAGAGACAAAAATATATGATGCTGGATTAACTTGAAATTGTGAAGCTTTGCTAAAATTATTTCATGTTGCGTGAATTTCTCAGCCTTAGAGAAACTACCCATTAAAATATTAAACATGTAATAGACATTTTTGTAAATACTCCCCAGTGCAAAGTACTATATTAGTTACAAAAAAAGAGACATTACAGAATGACATCAGAAATCAGTGTAACACGGTGTCTCATACAAGTGAATGCGGCATTTGGCCAGCAATACAGTGCAGCTTCTTGTTGGATGCTTCTGTTATTCCTAGCACAAGGCAGAAGAAGACTTCCATCAGGGAAACAAGAGTTTTCCTTCCTTATCCAGCTCTTTAATAAGTCAACAGGACTAGCATGAGAAAGTAACCATCTATTTGCTGAAAGCTGTTAATCATACAGAGACAAAAATGCACACTCTTTAGATGTGTGACTGCCTGGGAAAACTGACTTGACAAAATAAGCCAGGAAAGTTTCACTGCAACATAGATAAAATTTCTGCTAAAAAAATCAGGCTAAACTGCAAAGCATTGATTTTTTTTTAACTTGGCCCTTCCATCTTCATGTTTTAGAATATTAAAATACTTATTATTTAGCATGTATGGTAACTAAAAAGTTAAAATATGAGACCATGAGAAGAGGCTTTAAAATTATTAACTAGTTATAGTAAATAATACTAATTATCACAGAAGCACCATGAAAGGGTGGAGAGGCAGAATCATGAAAGACTCATTAAAACTGAGAATTTAACTTGAGTCTTAATTTTCTCTGTTTCGGATGTTTTCAAATTTGACCCTACTTGTGACAGGTACATTCTTGAGAGCACAAAGTACAAAAAGATGTTGACTGCATTTCATTAAAATGCATTTTCGTCTTAATTTATCAGGGATTGCTTGACTTATCAAAATTGACTGTGAAAATCTGTTTGGGAATTATTACTCTTTTTAAGCAAATCTAATTGTAAAGCAAAAGCAACCTGTCTGCTCCTGATATGATTTGGATGGTAGATAGTAAATGTAAGTCTGATCTTCCATTTTTTTAAAGCGAAAAGACTGAAGAGCTATTGGTAAGAAATCATATGACGTTAACAGAGCCTAAATCTTTTCTTCAGAGGTCTAAGGAGGAGGTTTTGAAGTGTCAGGGGCCTTTGCTACCCACTTGCCAGAGAATGCTCATGGTAACTGAGCTAGGTGATAGCTGAAGAGGCACAGACATTATAGCTGTGAGTCCTCTGTGCCCCTATAGGAGAATGCAAATGGCAAGCAGTGAGAGCAGGACCTTGTCTGCAGCTGGAAAGCTTTTTAGGAACCATAAGTTTCTATTTTGCTTTTCTGCAATAAAAGCAGAGGAGACATAAAGAGCTGATAGGATTTTAACATAAAAATAGGCAGGAAAGGAGGGTGTTAAGTCTGAGTACAAAAGCATGGAGTGTCCAGAGAGATCCCCCTCTCCCTCCTACAGGGTTTGCAGAACTCCTGGTGAGGTATTTGCATGTTCTTGCACATTTGTTTGCTTGCTGGGCAGAAGCGGGGAAGGACGTGCTGAGGAGAAAGGGAAGTCAGGGGTGCTTTGCTGAAGTTGTGTGTTCCTCTTACTTTTCCATTTCCTCTCCCTCATGGTATCAGCAGCTAAGGGAGATACCAAGAGGGAATTGGGGCTAGTGGATAATCTCCTGCCAAGCCTTTTACATGGGGGTATATAAGGAGGAAACTAAAGGGGTTTCTTCCATGAGAAAGTTGTTTCCTCCTTCTCTTCCTACGTAATCTCCCCTTCTCCCAGCTCATGCTCCCTCTCTGGGTGCCAAGATGCTGCTGATAGCAGCTGCTAAGATAGCCTTCCCCATGCTTTCAGGCTTACACTGGCTTCAGTCAGCCCTAGTCCCTCCATAACAGGCTGAGACACAGCAGGGTGGCACAGAGCAAGTCAGGGCCCCGTGAGCTGATGGCAGGGTCAGGCAGGGCACAGGCATGGCCACTGCTGAGGTTCACACACTAGAGAGTCTGAAGGATGTCATAAGGGCAAGGAAATGGCTGCCCATCCTCCCCAACTCCTTCTTCCTCCAGTTGCTACTGATTTACCCCCGGTTTACAGCTTCTAGGAAATTCCCAGCCAGTCAGCCTGCATGCTTGCCTTACCAAGGTGGCCACCAGGTCCTCTCCACATGCCCCCTGCCTTAGAATAGAGTTAGATGCTGCAAACTCACAGCTACAAGCACATCACCTGCAATTTAGCTCTTTAATCCATTTAATCAAGCTGATTGATGATCATCTATAGTCCTCAGTGAGGCACAAGCTGTGGGATGTGCAGGGTGTTGGTGCAGTGGCAAGCTCCACGAGTCCTCCCAGCCCGTGCTTCACAGGGATGTGTCTGTATGCATCAGGGATCCTGACCACTGTGGTGATCTTTGCAATTTCATGATGGTTTTCTGGTGACGTGAAGAGTTCCATAGAAGCCTGGTATTTCCATTTGGTCTGTCTGGCGAGGGGAATTTTCTGCTGCTATGCTGCTTTTAATTCCCCCTCGATTCCTACTCCTGAACCTAGGCTGGTGGAATCCAGGAGCACGAGCATAGGTAAAAGGCACAAAGCTTGCAGGGTGAAAAAGCCTAAGTCAAAAGCTGCTTAATCTGAGCCTCCCTCATGAGTGACTTTTGCAGACAAAGGGTCAGGAAGCAGCCTGTGACACAGTGTGGGACACTGAGGGGTGGCCAGGGGCAGAGCATAGAGGGGAGACTGCAGTGTGGAGCAGATGAATGAGTCGGTGGAACACGACAGTCCATACCTTTTGTATTCAAAGGATTTCTTAAGATTTGAGCCAACAGAGCACTTCTAAGTTCAAATGATGAAAAAGAAAGCCTTCTGGCTTTTTGCATGTAAGACTGCTTTATACGCAGGTGGCTTTGCATCAGCTTTAGACGTCATGGGGAAGGACTCTACTCTGGAAGGAGTGATCTATTAAAGTGCATACAGCCAAGTGAAGAAACAGCTGAACATGCACCTGACTGATGCTCAGGAGTATACTGGGCTTTCCTTTGTGACACAAATGCATCCTTCAAAAAGTGTAGTCAGGGCAAGGAGACTCTGTCAGCATCGCTTGACCTCTTTCTTGAATCTGCCAATTCTACCTTTCCCTGGAAAAATACATATAGTGGAAACAGATTTGTGTACTCCATATTCAGATAAATATAAATATAATAACAATAGTAAATGATTATAACATTACAGAAATTGAATTATGATGATTTAAAAGAGCCTCAGCATTGACTTGAGGAGCTTTCAGGGAGTAGTGTGTCAGCTGTCCATGAACAGTATATGGAAAACCTGGTTGTTCCCGTAAGCATAATAGTGTCTGTAGACATGAGGGAATGCTGCTGTTTCACTTATGACCACGTCAAACTTCTGTCAGAAATACTAAGAACCACCTTCAAATGGCAACCCAATGGAAATGCAACGGCACATTTTTCAGGAAGTCTAGCCCTGTGTGCAGACACAAAGATAATGTCGACTGACACTACAAAAAAAATTTTTTTCATAGGGTGCCATAGCAATTGCTGGTGGAAGCTTTTGCCAGTGTCAAGGAATACTGAGGTTTTACAGAAAATCAGGTACTTTCCAAAGTGATGCTGTAACAAGATTGTTGCCACAGTTGGATGGCACTTTTACCCAGAACTCGACACTCCAGGGAGTGTCACAGTGTTGTTAAGCAAGACTGCTAACTCTCTGCCTTGCAACTTGATGAGGTTTACATACCTGAAATGTAATCCCCCAGGAGCTGCATGAAACCAGGTAGACTGTAACTCACTTGGTACAAGTATGTACAAAGAGATTATTAATGGAGAAATAAGTCATTTCTGCTGCTACTCCTTGTCTGCCACTGGGAGGCAAAAGCCCAGTGAGAGGGAGGCAGAGGAGTCAGAAGCAGACATTTTAGTGAAAAACTGAGCTAACATTGACTTTCTCTTGCTGAGCACTCTATATGTGTGCATGTGTTGTATATTACAGTTAAACAGAGCAACACTATTCTGACTTAGCAAGGAGACTGTCAGACTTGCTTCAATGATACTAATGCACCTGCCCAAAGGTTCTTTTCCATGTACTTCTTTTTTCTATTTATACAAGATTTAAGGATTACCTGCCCCAGCCAAACATTTCTGGCTTTTTGTTTTCCCACCCTCACTCACCACTAAGGTCCCACCTGTTCTGGGATTATGTAATAGACTAAGATCAGTGAAATTAAGCAGGGTAAAAATAACATGGAAAGAAAAAAAAATACTTTGCATTATTTCACTTCTGTTTACATCACCTCCTACAATGGTACTGACACATCTGTGAAGGTAATACGATCATGACTATGATATCCACTGTGAGTATTGAATAGGAAAGCCAGAGGTGTTCAGATGAAAACGCTCAATCTTTCAAACCATCTCAGGGCACAGAAACACGTCAATAGATGAAAAATAACTTTAAAAGATGGACTCGCACTTAGGGCTGAGAAAGTCAGTGACGGTCTTTCTCTCTCCTTTTTTATTTCCTGAATTTTTGACAATTTTAATTCCTAAGCAGCCACTTTTCCCAAAAGCACATGGAAAGAGAAAGACAAATAAATTGTTTCATAGAAAAAAATACCTAAAACTGCAGTCATAGAAATTGCACACAAAACCAGTAACACACCATTGTTACACTGGGATTTAGATGCTGAAGTTGATCTATACAGAGTCCATAGTGGCATGCTTATACATGAGAAGACATTAGCATTATTGATATTCTTGTCTTGCTTAAATAAAGTCTTGTATTTTTTTTTTTTGCTGCTGTTGTTAGTTTGAAAAATAAAAAAGGCAAGATATCTACATGCTGCTTTCAGGGTTGTGAATCCTGTTCCTTAAAACATTAATTAATTGAGATTCTTCCTTCATCTGAAAATAGCTTATACCCCCAAATCATTCATAAACATTCCTCACAGAAATAAGTGGAAAAACCAGAGGATTCAGGAAACTATTGCACCTGCATGTGAACAAAGAAGCATGTGGTAGACATTGCAGATGGGCAAATTTCACAGCAATTTCACAGTTTAAATGGTTATTTTCATTGTATTTGTTGCAATTTATATTCTCAGCAGCATTCTGTCAGTTAGGGATATTTATTTCTGTGTATCGAATGAAAAAGAATATGACAGGAAATGCCTGGCATTCAGAGTTGCAAAGATGAGCACATTCTTTGATCATTGCATGATCTGTCTGTCACCGATATAGTGAGAAAACACTTGCAGTCATGTTTACCCATGCAAAATGACTATATTGCTACAGTTAACACCTTAAAACAGTTATGAAGACCACGAGATGGAATAACAACAGTAATAACAAATGCTTCATCATTGTTGAATGCTTCATCGTCCTAAATGCTTCATCATCTTCTACTTTCACAAATAAAAGTGATTTTATAAATAAAATACATTGTTTAGCAGAATGAATAGCACAAATAACTGCATTTCTTCCACTAAGAAAAAAAACATTGCGTTAGGTAAGAAAACAAATTTATTATTGCAACTAACAAATATGAAGCACATGACATTGCTTGTAACTCAAGTAATCTCACTCCTGCACTCTAATAAGCTTCTGACCTAGCTAAATAGAAGATTTTCTGAAATTAAGCTGGAAATATCAAGCTCTTGCAATACTTCATTTTGAAATCCAAAAGAGGTTCAGAAAATATTAAGTTATGCAGAAAGAGAAGTGACAGACAATGAGGAGGAGTCAAAGAACCTTTATGAAGCTCCAAGACACACAATTTTTCTTCTGCAGTCTCACCACTGTGCAGAGCTCCAGCAGCTTTGCTGAGCTGTGTTTAGTAGTGTTCTGCGTTTTGGGTGTGGGGTGTCCCTTCAGCACAAAAACGGGTTTAGAATTTTTTATGAAGCTCAATTTCTTAGTATTGGATTTCCTATCTTATATTATTCCTCAAAGTCTTTAATTTGTGTAATGAACTCACCAGTAGAAAGACATTAGAAATGTGTGATCATAGTTTTTAAAAAAAAGATATTTAAATATATCAATAGCTTTATTAAATTGACCAGCAAAATCTCTTGAGATCCTCTTGGCAAATATTGGGTGCAAGAAGGCTGCACCTTGAATCCTGTGTTCAGTTCTGGGCCCCTCACCACAAGAGGGATGTTGAGGCTCTGGAGCGAGTCCAGAGAAGAGCAACGAAGCTGGTGAAGGGGCTGGAGACAAATCTTATGAGGAGCGGCTGAGAGAGCTGGAGGTGATTAGCCTGGAGAAAAGGAGACTGAGGGGAGACCTTATTGGTCTCTGCAACTACCTGAAAGGAGGTTGTGGAGAGGAGGGTGCTGGCCTCTTCTCCCAAGTGACAGGGGACAGGACAAGGGTCAATGGCTTCAGGCTATGCCAGGAGAGGTTCAGGCTGGACATCAGGAAAAAAATTTTCATGGAAAGGGTTATTGGGCTCTGGCAGAGGCTGCCTAGGGAGGTGGTTGAGTCACCATCCATGGAGGTGTTTGACGGGTGGATGAGCTGTTGATGGGCATGGTTTAGTGATTGATGGGAGTAGTTGGACTTGATGATCCAGGGGGTCCTTTCCAATCTAGTGATTCGATGATGATGATGATTCTATGATGAAACATGCTGCCTAACACCTGGTAAGTGGGAGTGTATGCAGTCATGCTCAATGATAGCAGGTGACTTGGTTTTATAACTCAAGAGGTCAGTCCACTCTTGTATTTATGTTTGTAATTATCATACATAATTTCAATAGTCATTATTCTGTTAAGACTCAAGCTTGTATGCACCGATACAGCTTTACAGCACTTTGCAATATGGAGTAAATGGAGTCTTATACTTTTAGATATCACATGGTGAATACTGCAGCCAAATATTCTGGACACATTTTAGTTCCCTATTCCGCCACCACTTCTTGCCTAATATCCTGGGGAGAGCAGTTTTCTCTACTCAGCATGATAGTGAAACCCACAATTATCGTTCTTATGCAAACCTTCACAAGAGAAGCAGAATTTCTCTTAGAAAAAAGACCAGGCTGTTAAGGTAGGTGATAAACCCATGGATTGTCTCACTGTAGGAGCCACTTTTTCTAACTGTTTCAAAATATTGGAGAGCCTTGTGGAATCCAGGTAAACTGTTGTACATGTTTGTCTTAGAAATAAATGTGCAAAGTTCAAGGAGAAAATGAATCAGTATAAGTATTACATATAAACTCATGTAGCTGAAAATTTTAATCACAGACATTACTGACAATTAGTTGTGAAGCTGAAAAGACATTAGGCTAACAAAAATTACTTTTCTCTGTCTCATTTTTTTGTTTGGTTCCCTGAAATTTTACAAAGAGCAGTTTTAATTTAAATGACCTTTGCATTCTGAAGAATAACAGAAATTATATCACTTAAAGGCAATTATTTTCCAGTATTTCCTTTTGCATTATTTGAGGCTGACTACTTTGTGGGTGGGGTATTTTTTTGTATACCAGACTGTGGATTGAGATATCAGTGTATATAACTTGTTCATAGTGTGTTGTGGCAAATATTTTTCTTTTCAGCAGTGAGTCAGGATATTACTCAATGGCTTAAAACTGCACAAAATTCTCTTTAAAATCACACAGAAAGTTGAAATTCTAGAAACAAGGGTAGGAACTTTTCAGTGGCGGAAACATGAGTTTTTCTTCCAAGAGACTTGGAGTGTTACATTAGTTTTACTGGTATAACCAGAGTCATATCAAAGATATTCGTAAGACTGTCACTGTATATACTATGTATAAACAGGGTTCTGAGTCAAGATTAATCTGCCTGCTTTACTTCTGGACAGACTTGCTAGAAAATCTACATTGTTCTGAAAGCTGTTGATTTTTGAGAAAAATAATTTTAAAACCCCAGATTATTAAGTATCATGAAACTGCATGCTTATATATAGCTGTTTAAAAAAAAAACACAACACCAAATTATCCTTTTTCAGAATGGGTTTATTCTTATTGGATAGAAGTTCTTGATGGAAAATTGAAGCTGTCAGGCTTCTATGTTGAACACTGAGTAGCCAAGGTTTGATATTTTTTCTGATTTCATGCCAAAAAAGTGCAAGAAAACAGCCATGAAACTTTTATGTTTCACTTATCAGGACATAAGCTGAAGAGATGGCCATTCATTGACAGATGCATTGGCCTTCTGCTTAGATTGACAGCAGTACTTTGAGACAGAACTGGGATGTCATCTGGCAGTTCTAGTCAGGCTCTATGACTTCACGAGTCCTGGTCTCAAGCTGACCTGGAGTGTATGAACTATATTGCCATCTTATGTTCCTGTAGTTTGTCTTGTCTCTCCATCCTAGGGACCTGCCTTTCAAATACACCTCAGAGAGCAGAAGACCTTGCCTCATTATTTAATATCTGATGAGGACTAGTTTCTCTTGTATACCATTCATTGTATTAGCAGGTCTTTTTTGTTTGGGCAGTTGCTGTCTTTGTGCCTTATTTTCATACTTCTGCTATCCACATTCATAGGCACAAGGTATTGTGACATCTTAACTCCACTTTCCAAATACTGCACTCTCTATTAGAGTGAATCTTCTTTAGTTATTAATTATAACTAGACTCGAGGGGAAGAATGTGTGGAAAAGTTAATAGCCAAGCAATAATTTATTATGAATTCAGAATGGCACAAGCATTTTGTGCAAGCAGCTAACCTCCCTCAAATCCATTATCTTCAGCAGAAGTTAAACCAGGGCTTTATGTTGCTAAATAGTTTTCAGACCTGTATTTTTCTGCAACTGTGATGTGTAACTTTTCCTTGCCTTTTCTGTCCTGTCCATATTCCTTATATACTTCCCATGGGTTAGGGCTTGATTCCATTAGTTACCAGATTCTGTGATTATTTCTGCCACAGAATTCATGAGTATACACACTTTTCTTCTTAAAGGCTTAGCTTTATAAAGTTTATTTCAATACTTTCTAGCAAACTCATCAAGATCTGATTCTGTTAAAAGATTATGAGTTTTTAAAAGACCTGTTTAGACTCTGTTACTTGGAAATAAAAAGGAAAAATTTACAAGAAGAGAAAAGATGAGATTTTTCCTTTATAAATCAGATGTACATGTATTTTGAAGAACTGCATAACTCCATGTACAGTCGACAGTTACATATATTTCATTTGCTTAATTAAAGATGGTATGTAGAGATATTTTCTATTCCTTTCATTGACTGCTGTTTAGAGAAAAAGCAAACACAAGGGGAAATTGAAATGAAACGATCTTTTGACTTCACCAAGACTGGAAAATATTCACAGAAAATTCCAGAATATAGCTGGAACCTTCATATTTCATGTGTTCTCATTACTCTGTACTTCTCTATAGAAATGTGCAGTTATATTGTAAATAATGGAGAACTGCACTTGTTTACACTGAAGTGTAATTATGTAGTTGTGGAAGAAGTCTGTACTTGGTATCTGTGTGAGTCATTGCTGAAGGCAGTGGGAAACTGGGAAAGTGTATACAAACCTCCTTGATGAATCTATGGCATGGGAGCTGACACCTGGATATTGTAGATTTGAGCAAACATTTGAACAATGTCTTGTATGAGATGCTACCATGCACCTTATGTGCTGCTTCCAGTTCAGATAGAAGCTGAAAAGCCAAAATATTTTACACTAAGTTTCCCAACAGACCACAAAGAGAAAGTTTGAAAATAACTCAAGTACTTCTTGCATGAGACTCCTGTGTCCCATGGGCACTTTGCACTTGGGGGTGGAAGGGTAGTGTGAACTTCATCTCACTTCAGAACCTTTTCAAGCTCCCATTTCATGATTTATAACCTATTTTATAAGCTAATGGAACAAGTAGTAGCTGTTGTTTCTGGGAAGGGAAACACAGAAACTGTGGGGATTACCCCACAGAGCAAGACCACAAATAAAAGATTCTCTCTTTTCCTAGTTCCTTGTCTGTCCACCTGTCCAGTCATATTGTGCATTAAAATCCACAATATGGCTTCTAGCATAACACAGTTCATGAAAGTAGGAACTGGTGAAGTACATTAAAGAGAACCAAAGATTTCACAGTTTCTTACTCTCTTCTGATTCTCAGTGTTATGTTTGCCACTTACTACTACTCACTGTAAATAAAAGAGAGAGGTACATTGCTGATTATTAGACCTTCCACATGCCCAAGAGCTTTTTACACTTGGAGAGACTGTAAATCTACGTGACTAGGGCAAGGTTTGTTTACAGTACTTGGAAGGAATTTGTTAAAAGGAATCCGTTAAAAGGAAACCATTGACACTCCTAGCAGAGCAGTAGTGAATGGTTCAGTGTATTTGAAAGCAAGTATATCTGTAATGGCTGTAGCTATTGCAAAGATGTAGAAAACATCTTAAAAACCATATATCATAACAAGAAAGCTTTTCAAAGCCACACTTGCCAGTTCAAAACGGTCTACATGCTGAATGTCTCTTGTCCAGAACATTCACATTTCTGTAGTTTGACAACAATACATTTTCTTAAATTTTAAATGGGTAAAATCAGTGCTTTCCAAGGTATTGTGGGGGAAGTCTTGAATGATCAGTGATACATATACATATCTCTACCATGTAACTGAGTATGTGTGTGTGAGTGCTCGTCAACCAGCAGCAGATGGCTTAAACCTGATAATATCCCCAGTAAATGTGTACTTCCTCCTTTCCCTATACATGCAAAAGAGATAACAATGCGGTACTCTGAGGTCTGTCTTGCTTTGTCTGCATTTATTGTAAGTAACTTTAAGTTGTAGCAGCCACAGGTAAAACTATTCCACTCCAAAAGGTGATTAATGTGATATAATACCATTAAACAGAAGGCAAAAAGAGCAAAAGCCCAATTTAGAAGCTCTTGTTAATGAAGTATAAAAAAATTACTGAACACCCACTGAACTGCAATGAATATTGACACAGTTCAATCTTCAACATCTTTCTAAACATTTTCAAGACCCCTATTTGTTGTGCTTTGTAGTGATTATCATTTGTTTCCAAACAAATGGTTCAGAGCCCTTTCTAGTTTTAACATTCATGCTTTACACTGTTAGTCTTATCTATTAACTTCCACACACAAAACAGTTCCCAGTTAAACAAGATGTGAAGCAGACACATCTTGTTTATGTGCTGTAGCTGCACCCCTGCTGCCACTGTGGGCTGGGAAAATACTCACTGCTTTTCAGAGCTGCTGCGACCCGAAGGTGGCCCCACTCCAGTGTAATGGGACCTACTCACACCCTCTGCCTCCTTCCTTCACCTGCTGTGTCTTAAGTATGCTGAGTTCAAACATATTTAGAGTATGCTCTCAGTTCATATTAAAGACTGATCCTGAAAGGTGTTGAATAAGGCTGACAAATTAAAATATTTTTTAATGAAGATGGCATTTATACACTTGGAATTGTTCAAATTCCTCCTTACACACTCGGTCCAAAGTTAAGTATCTTTAATAGTATCTGGGTGTCTTGGTTGTCATTTCCTCATATTTCATTCCACATATTTTCATTTTCCATCCACATATGCACAGTTTTTTTCGGACTCCAAATGGAGAAGAGAAACGAGGACCAAAGGGGATGGGGGGGAACAGCAGGGAAGAAAATTGCTGAAAAGGGAAAGAAAAACTGACACACACTTCCCAGCCCAGAAGAATTTCTATTTTCACAAATGAACTTGCAGCTCTCCATAGATCTGGCAGGAATAATTCTAGTTTGGTACATAATCCAGATTCTTGTACATCTTATGCTTCTCACCACAGGACACTCATATTTTTAGGGATAAGTTAATATTTAAATAGTATGCATTTTCTTGTATTTATTAAGTGTTCGGTTCCCAATATCATAAAGAAACAGAAATTATGGTATACCCAAAAGGAACTGCATCAATACTGCCTAAATGTAGTACATGCACTGAAAATTTTAAAACATTGTATAACCACCATAAGGATATAACAAAATGCTTAGCTCCTCTAACCCTACAGGAAGATGTGCTGCAATATCTCCACAGCCAATCAGCAGTACTACAACCCTCAGACCAGGAAACTGTTTAAAGTACAGTATGTGTGAAATTGCAGCGGGGACTTTCTCATTGCTGCTCTTTCTTTTCTCTTTTTTGTGCTTATAGGATGGCAAATCAGATGTGAAGTCACTCATGGCGAAATTTAACACAAGTAACAGCACCAGAGAGGACATTACTGGTAACAGTCGACCCTTCAAAGTCCCAGGACAACCTATCCATACAGAACTACAGACAAAGAAAGCAGTACTTGAGAAATTTGCAAGTCAAGAAAATGCAGCTTCTACTTCAGGACCCAGTACCTTTCACAAACCTGTTCAACCTAAGCCCCCTCTGGGGGTCAAGCCTTCAATTGATGATAAAATGGAGAAGGATCTAAAATCTCCATATTTGAAACCAGTGGCACAAAGGTTTGGGGTTCAGCTTCAGGCAGCTAACAGAGAAAATGATGGAAAAGCTGGATGTGCTAAACCTCCCACAAAACCCAGTGACTTGGCAAAGGAAGAGCCAAAGCCTCTGTATCCAAAACCTGCTGGGAACAAGTTCCTTAACTCTGCTCCTCGGGAGAAAGAAAAAAGTCCTCTGGGAACAAAACCAAATTCAAATTTTGCACCACAGGACAGTGAGGGAAAACCAGCATTTTCCAGAGTAAATGCAGTTAAGGAAAAGTTCACATCTGCAACACAAGAAAATGAGCCCAAGACTCCTTTCTCTAAACCACCTCTTGCACAGAAACCTTCTCTAAACCATGACGTCTCCCACACTGAAGACAGTTCTAATAAGAATGTTTTTCTGCAAAAAGGACTATCAAGCCATAGACCAAATATACACTCATTTAAAGCAACAAAGGAAATGGATGAAAATAGTAACTGTGCTGGAGAAGCTGCAGGCAGTCATTTTTCTCATGTGACTCTGAAGCCTGTTGGTCACCGGTCCAGCTCACCTCAGGGCGTCCCCAAAAATGTAGAGCATAAGACTGAAGAAAAGGGAATGAATGCCTCCAAGAACATCTTTCTCAACAAAATTATTCAGGAAGAATCGGTCTCATCTCCTAAGTTTCCTAAGACAAACACAGCAGTTGCTGCGGGAAGGCCATCAAGTGAATCACAAGAAAAAGGAGATGGAGATAGTAGTTTAGGAACCCCTAGGCGAAAAGCCTTGACCCCACTGTTCAAGCTGGGACAGCCCCCACAGAAGCCCAGCAGACCCCCCAGTGTGGACCTGGAAATTTTCCGGAGGAACAGACCAAATGACTGTGAGTTCTCTCTGTTCTTGCTTTCCTGGGTTATTTTCTTTTTTATGTGTTTAGTACCCAATTCATTTTATGTGGAAACACTTCTTTTGTTTGGAAATAACATGAAACCTGTGTCAGACAAACCCTTAAAACTTTATCCTATGCTTGTACTTCTTCCATACAGGACAGAAATTAAAATTATATTCTCTCTCTCTCAGCAAAAAGTATAGGATGAATGCTTTCTGTATTAGGCTTATTTATTTTTCAAGACTACTTAGGTATCTCTATTACTTGTGCTAGGGAGTTTAATTATTTTTCTGAACAAACATTTAAGTCCTGACTTCCTGTAAAGGAGATGTTGATGTTTTGTGTCCTGTTCTGAACGGTAGCTTCCTGGGAAGAGCTTGAAGGTCAACAAAGTGGTATACTGCAATCTGTAGTAACCACACTTTTTTTTTTCTTTTTTGCCTTTCACAATGACTAATCACAGCATGACCCTATAAGCTGCTGTATTTTAAAGTTTGTTTAGAAAGTTGAACACTATGTAACATTACAGAATCAATTGTTCCCACATAGGCCTGCATCAATTTCATACTAGTGCTGAATCAGGAATCCCAAAGTGTCTCTTGGATTCATGTTTTCTGTTAGGTTTGCATGATTTCTCTAGTGTGGCTGTTAGTAGCATCTGAGGCTCTGCCTCACCAGTTTTATGAAGAACCAAGCTCTGAAGTCTGTGAGTCAGAATTCAGGCATGAATATTAAGGCTTGTCACAAGGTGCCTCTAAAATTTGAGAAGGTCTTGAGTGTGATAAGGGCTTCTGTAAGAACATTTTAAATATCTGGGAGGACACAAATCCCTATTAAAAAAAAAACCTTTTCCCTAACTGCATTTACTTTTTGCCTCACTGTCCTGTGGCACAAAATTTGTGAAAAAAAAAGAAATTACTGTGACTCCACTCCTGCCAAGAGTTCTGCTTCAACAGGTTCCTTTCACTGCTTAAGACAAGTTGCAACAATAATATAAGCTGTTTTGCAGGAACTCAAAATATTTCATTGAAAATCTCATATAGTTTCCTAAAGTTAGGCCCAGAAATCCCCTGTTGCCTCCTTGAAGGAGAGATCGTTTGTTTGGAGGTTATAAATGTCCTTAATTCTCCCTCAAATAACCTATATTTCAGACTTTTGGGTCAGGTTTTTCCTCCAAATGTGTTAGGCATTCTTTGATAATTTTAAAAATCTAAAATCAGCCACTGTTACTTCCACTTGGAATCACTGATGCAATGTACACATTCCTATTATGCATTTTATAGTAGGCAAAGGAGGCTTTTTCTTTTTTCTCATAGCATCAGGTGCTAGGAATGATGATTGCATAAGAAAGTCTGATCACATTTTAAAATCAAAGTTTCAGGCTGTATGGTTTTGGAGAAAAGCTGTTCTTGATCCCAGTGCATGAGAAAAACAAAGACAGAAAAAAAAATTGTGTTAATTTTTAAAGGATTTTTATTTCTTTTTTTTAATGCATTGTCTGCATTGAGCTCAGAAAGTAAAGGATATATTCAACTCACACATACTTTTTAGCTCAAATAATTTCATCTAGTTATGTCTTGCAACAAATTTTGTGAGGTGGTACACACAGCTAAGTAAGTTAAGTAACTGCTGATAACATGGGGCATTTCACTTACGTTAGCCTGCTTTAACCATCTCTCTCAGATTTAATTTAACAGATCAAACTTAGACTCTTAAATCTGCAGTATAGTCAGCGAGGAAGGGACATGCCCAATGGTGTGATTCAGAGCATTAAAATTAGATGCGTAATGCAACTGATGATAGATGCTTAAACTGATGATAGTTATTCAAACTCAACTCTGTGCACATGCAGTGCATCAGGTATGTTCATGTAATTTAATTGGTACAAAATATTTCTTTGTGCCTTTTGTATTTAGAATACAGTGTGACTTCAGCCATTTTGAATGCACATATTTGTTTTACTGAGACAGAGCACACTCAAATGGAATATGACTGGATGAAAAACTACTTTCTCTAAAGACACACAAAAACCACACTGTGTGTGCAACTATATATTGTTATTATTAATTCCACTCAAAAATTAGGACCGTATTGGTAACATAGTTGTATTTTCTTCTCAGCTACTACATTCTGATTTTCCTGTTTTAACCCAGAGTGAAAGAAATGATCTCACAAATCCATGGGCTAGGCCAGATCCTCAAACTATGTAAATGTGTGTACCTCTTTGAAAGAGATACACCAGTTTACAGCCAAGTGAGCAGCTGTCTCTTCTCCATAGAGCACTCTTCAGCATGACTGCCTTTACTCAAGCGCCCAGAGCAGTCTCAAAATGGAAAGGCAGTATTTTAAACAAATGACACCAGCAAATGATTTTATTAAAGAAGAACAATATAAGCTTTGTTGACTAGAACTCTGAGAAGTCTCAACAAAGGCTGGAAACAACCAAACCTGCATTTTTTAAAAAAAATTTTTATTTTATTTTTAAATCATTAATGAAGGAATACTTTTGTTTGTCTCTTTATTGTTTATTCCATTTTTTCTAGTTCCCATGCAGTTTTTTACAGAAAGCAACTTTTCATCATCATTTTTTTAAAACTGAAGATTAGAAATATTTATCCTATGTATTTAAAATTAATCCTGTGAACAGGGCTATAAGAGTAACACCCAAATTTTTGCTAGAAGGAGGATCTCCAGTTGTCACTAACCAGCAGTAGTGCAACCAGCAGCCTGGAACAGTCATGGTCGAAACACAAGCTAGGATTGGATCTGCCCAGTGTGGTGGCACAGGTTGTACTCCAACCATGCTGCAAAACAGAACATGTGTCAGGCATGATCTTTACTACACAGGCAGGGTGAGACTGGAAGATTTAGAAGCCACAGCGGTACAAAGGTATTCATAGTGTCCCTGAAATTCAAACATTCCTCTGCAAAGCTGGCATGTAGATATGGATATTCCGTTTGTCATTAGTTAATGCAGCTCATTTCTTCATGGCAGAAGTCTCCATAGAACAGTTCTGATGGATAGACTAGGTGCTCTAGAGTTTGACTCATTTTCAACTCAACAAAGTTACACATTGCTGCTAACTTTCTTGGAACGTTAAACTTGAATGATAAAACCTACCTGCTTTGGAAAGGCAGTTAAACTGAATAGCTTTTTTTTTTTTAACTGTCATTTCTAAAGTCAAAGTCGTGTCAGGAAGACGACACCCCCACAGCTCAAATTTTTCCTGCACATTACTTTGTCCTGTTAAACAGGAGCTTGCCATAGTCACTCGATTTGCTTTTGTTGTTCAGGTGCTGAGTAAAATGAAGAACAAGCAAACAGAAATGGTTTTATCATCCAACCAATCTTTCTGAGGTCTAGCTTTTGGGGGTTTTGATCTGTACTAGGGCAAAAGTTAGGCTTTGTGTTGTCTTTGAGAAGAGAAAATCTCCACACAGAGTCATTGTTAAACTTGTATTAGGGTGTATGTCTGGGATGCAGAAAACCTTGAATTGTCTAATTTAACAACAAGTTAGAACTGTGCTATCTCAGAAGTATCAATTCGGCCTTTTTACAATGGTTGTTATCCTTTCCTCTAAATGCTGTTTGACTGTTTTTTTTTCATAATCAAGTATTCATTGGGCATGAAATAAAAAAAACTTAAAACATTAGATGCTGAAGGACTTGTCTTAGATGCAGTAGTCTTACTCACATGTAGGAGGCAGATTTAAACTGTCCAAAATGGTTGCATGAATTCTAAGGGATGCTGGTTTGGTCTTGGCCTGGCTTTGTATTAGAAATTTCCTGGTCCTGAAAACATTTTCTTGATAAAACTTCCATAGATATGAGTGTTTTGCTGAGGAAAGTCTGACTACTGAGTACTATTTTCCACCAAAGGCAAGCTTAAAATACTGTCTGTGTCTGTGAAGACATAGTTCTGGTAAATTCCTGTGTTATGCCCCAATACAGCATTTTTCCCTGAGAGCAGGTCATATTTACCTCTGCTAAGAATCAATGAGATGCATGTTCTTTCTAGATTCATATAATAATACTAATGATATTGTTTTATAATAAACACCCAAAGTGCACATAGGACTTGTCTAAGAAAACAGAAGAGAAGTCAGCTTTCAATGTAAAGCCATAAGCATACTGTTGCTTCATAGAAGAACTGCACCTGAGCTGACCTCATTGGGATTGTGTGTGTACAGATGGCCACCCACATAAAATCAGTTGAAGGCTCAGATTCCCTAGTGCTCGAAACACATCTGAATGCCTCGTGAACAATCAAAACTGAGTCTTCAGCTAGGGAGAAAATGTTGAGCTGTACTGGCAGAAACAAAAGAAAACAGTACTGAATATGGAAGAAAAGAAGATGTAAGAAAATTCTCACAATTTATAACTTGGTATATCGTTGTGTCTGTAGTCATGGTTGAGGTTGTATTCTGCAATGGATTGTACACCCACACAGTGATACTGCTATTTGAGTTAGGTAACACAACCAGAGAGAAAGGAGGAACTAAAATTTGAGGTGCACTGTTAAAGTTTTTGCAACACTGTTGAGAAAGAAATTAACAATCAAGCACCACTCTCAAGGACAGTAGATGTCTTAACTGTCTTAGAAAAGCCCTGTAGAACTAGTCAGTTATTGCTCTTACTTGATGCAAGATAAAACAACAGCTTCCAAAGTTATAAAGAACAGGGGATTTTTTTTGTGTTTTTTTAATCACAGGATGTCACAGCTTTTTACTGCAGAGTATGGACTTATAAGGTCAATGCAGGTTTTCCTTTTTCACCTCCACAGTACACTGGATGAAGTTACACAACAGCTCAGTATTAAGTTTTAAGGGCATAAAAAGAATTGTAACTTGAGACAAATCATCTGTCTCTAAGACAGATGAAACAGTAGGTAGTTGATGGCACCAAAAACCACTGTTTAGGGTAGGGTGGTAGCCACTGTGTGTAATCATAGAATGGTTTGGGTTGGAAGGAACCTTAAAGATCATACAGTTCCAACCCCCCTGCATGGGCAGGAACATCTCCCACTAGAATCATAGAATCACTAGGTTGGAAAGGACTCCCTGGATCATCAAGTCCAACCATTCCCATCAATCACTAAACCATGCCCTTCAGCACCTCATTCACCAGTCTTCTAAACACCTCCAGGGAAGGTGACTCAACCATCTCCCTGGGCAGCCCCTGCCAGTGCCCAATGACACTTTCCATGAAATATTTTTTCCTGATGTCAAGCCTGAACCTCCCCTGGCGGGGCTTGATGCCATTTCCTCTCGTCCTGTCCCCTGTCACTTGGCAGAAGAGGCTAGCACCCTCCTCTCCACAACCTCCTTTCAGGTAGTTGTAGAGAGCAATGAGGTCTCCCCTCAGCCTCCTCTTCTCCAGGCTAAACAACCCCAGTTCCTTCAGCTGCTCCTCATAAGACCTGTTCTCCAGCCCTTTCACCAGCTTTGTTGCTCTTCTCCAGAGCCACGACATCCTTCTTGTGGTGAGTGAACACAGGATTCGAGGTGCGGTCTCACCAGCACGGAGTACAGAGGGAGAATAACCTCCCTGGACCTGCTGGTCACACCGTTTCTGATCCAAGCCAAGATGCCACTGGCCTTCTTGGCCATGCAGGCCATTGCTGGCTCATGTTCAGTTCTCAAGGCGCCATCCAACCTGGCCTTAAAACTTCCAGGAAGGGGGCAACCACAAGTTCCCTGGGCAACCTGTTCCAGTGTTTCACCACCCTCATCATGAAAAATTTCTTCCTAATGTCTAATCTAAATCTTCCTCCATCCAATTTATAGCCATTCCCCCTCATCCTATCACTACACGCCCTTGTAAAATGTGCCTCTCCTGCTTTCTTGTAACCCCTTTCAGGTACTGGAAGGCTGCTATAAGGCCTCCTTGAAGCCTTCCTTTTTCCTGGCTGAACAACCCCAACTCCCTCAGTCTGTCCTCATAGCAGAGGTGCTGCTCCAGCCCTCGGATCATGTTTGCAGCCCTTCTCTGGACCTGTTCCAACAGTTCCATATCCTTCTGATACTGAGGATTCCAGAACTGGACGCTGTACTCCAGGTAGGGTCTCACAAGAGTGGAATAGAGGAGGAGAATCGTCTCCCACTACCTCCTGGCCACACTTTTTTTGCTGCAGCCCAGGATATAGTTTGCCTTCCGGGCTGTGAGCACACATTGCTGGCTCATCAGTCAACACCTCCAAGTCCTTCTCTTCAGCCTGCTTTCAATCATATCATCCCCCATCCTGTATAAAAACCATGGATTGCCTCAATCCAGGTGTAGGACCTTCCCAAACTAGTACAATGATGAGATCTTAAGTCCTAGACCACATATCTGGTAGTTTTTTTCCATTCCATGCAAAAATGTAGAGACAAATAGAAGAGGGATAACAACACCTGAAAGTGAGTGTCTAAATCTATGTTTAAGGCTGACAGCTGGAAAATGCTATGCATATGCATAAGTCTTACTCCTAAAAGAAAACCCACAGATTTTCTCCAAAGTACCCTGATGTGTAAAATCTCACACGACTGAGCCTTGCAGTGGCTAAATATGTGGCTATATATGCAGAATTCTTCATCTGGAAGTGCTTACTTCCACAAGTAAAGTAATTTTAAAATACAGACGAGTAATCACACACAGAAGCTTATCCTTTTCTAAAGGGAAACAAAATTAATTCTCAATTGAACTGTAGGTGAAACTTCGCATGGTCTGATAAAAAAGACTTAATCATTATTTTTAAGAACCTGAGCCAGTTGATTTTGTATTGTGTGGTATCATTTCATATGCAAGAAAGAAGAATGGCAATTGGGAATATTCAGAGATGGAGGATATGTAAGATTTCAGTAGTTTAAGAAATTTCCTTAAGAAATGCTAATTTATTTCCCAAAGCAACAAATAGATGAAAGGGTTAGCAATTTCACAAAATTGCTGTTCAATATGAAACATAAATACTTCATACATAGCACACAATTCCTGTTAAGAATTAATTAGAAGAGTATAAACACTGATATAAAAAACATCAGTTCAATAAAAATTTCCCGTGCAGCAAAATATTGCATTCCAATAGTGGGGGTTTCCACATTTTCTCTTTAGAATCTCTGAACAATCAGCATCATTGTTCCAAATACACACATTTTAGTCTGTTTTAGTTTCAAATGGAAAACAATGACCTCAGAAATTTTCATTAATAAAATGAATCTCTTAGGAAGATATAAATTGTTAGTATACTGTTTCAAAATATTCCTAATATCTTTAATATTAAGTGCTTCATATTTTTTGTCTCTGTTAGTATAGAATATTTACTTTAGTATTTAATTATTCAGATGAATGGTATCAGCAATGACTAGCTGTTTCCTTTAATGAACATTTTGGATTACTAACTTAATTACTCAACTTATTAACTTGTACTTCATTACGCATGTAATGCAACCTAATGGCAAAGATTTGTTAAAGTGTTTCTTCCTATGAACAAAGGCCTACAAAAGTATAAAGATGCAAATTCTTACTCCAGCATTGTTTATATATTTTGTCTAATTCCAACATTGTGCATGCTGCATAATTTTACATCTGTGAGTCACTAAGGAAATATTATTTAAACAATGCAGGGAAATTAAGACTTCTCAGCTCAAAGAGAATTTTTAGCATATGTCAGACTTCAAATATATGAGAGGTATACGCCAAACATTCTTGTAATTATGAGAAAATGGACTACAAAATATTTTTTTTCTTAACTACCTAAACATAAGACCTTTAGAGTTCAAGATGTGTTGTCCAGTAGTGGTAATAGCAACATTTCCAGAACTTCATCACCACTATACTGGGGAAAAAAGCAGGACTTTTTTTCCCCCAGTCTTACCACAAAATGCTTATAAAGTAACATGATATGCCAGCTACACTTCATTGACTCAACTAGTTGCAAAGTAGATTTTCAGCAAAATATGTATCAATTTAAAGAATGGGGAAAATTCATCCAGTTCCTACCATTCTTGTTGAGCTTTAAACTAAAATTATTAACATAATTAGTATTCATAATACTTTCTGAAGTTGGACAGGTTTTAGAATACTTAAAGCTTTGGTACAGAATAGCTGCTTTTGTGCAGTGACCTACATACTGCAGCCAAAGGATGAAGGTTCATCCAAAGCGTTTCTTCATGTGAAACAAAATAGGTGCAGGAAATAACATGATTTCAAAAACTGTAACAAGGAAACATAATTAACTAGAAAGAATTGCTCTGTTCCATCAGTTTTAGAAATTATCTGTAGCAGTTTCTGTTTTGTTAACTTCCATAATAAAGTCATAGCTGTCCTGCTTCAAGCCGTCCTGTTTCTAGCTGTCCTGTTCAACACTGCTTCACAAAGAATCCTTTCACATGTCATGTAATCTGGAAGACACTGCATTAACCCCATTCAGCACTGACCCTGCTAGAGGGTTGACACTGTTTTCTAATACAGCATAACACATCATGTGTCTCATTCAGGCCTTTGCAGAAGTTTAGACCTGTGGAAAAAGCATGTTAGAAATTTACTTTGATTCAAAACAGAAGTGGCCTCCAAACAATCTAAACTGTATGGCAGCTTGTGGCTGGCATTGCTAGTAGTCGTTGTTTATCTTCACCGTCCTAAGTTCTGCATTTCAGACTCTGAAATCTCTTCTCGAGAATGTTCATTGATAACTCAATGGGATTTAGTATAGTCAACTTCAGGAATAACTCTAGAATTCCTAAGTAGACTATGACAAGTATATACATGAGAAATATTTATTTCTGTGCCTCCGTACAATGATATAAACAACCCATCCCTTGCCATTATTTTTACTCGAATCAGATGGTCTGGAAGGGAAGAAGCACGCCACATAAGGCCTAGCAAACAAAATAGGAGATATTCAGGGGAAGATCTACAAATGTGTTGTAGACCCTATGACAATTCACAGCTGAGAACTGTCCTTTAGTGGTTTATTGATGGATACATTTTATTCCTTTTTAACTAAAACTATACAATAAGCTATTTGAAAGATATTACAGAGTGTTATATAGAAATAATCAAGGACAAATAATTTAAATACTAATTTGCCATGGGTTTTGTGTATTTTTGTTTCTTAACGTGCAAGAACAGTAAGCTATATCCAGAACAAGCTTCTGAAGGAAATACTAGATGTTCATTTCACTCAAGACTTACTTTATCTGTAATTTGGATTAGATTTATCTGTTTCCTTAGGCAGACAATAACTTGTCTCATTGATATTCCTGTCAGAATGCTTGCATTCATTTTTAAACTGCAGGAATGTTTTTCAGTGCTGTAAGCCATACTAAGCAGTTTAATTTGTAATTTTGTCCGCATATTTTAGTAGAATTACATGACCAATTAAATGTAATGCTTCAAAAAGTACAGTGTGGGAGGGTTTCCTCCACAGCATTAATATCCCTCTTAATGAAATCTGAAAAAATTTTCTCTCTAAGTGAAGCAGACCGAAAACATGTGCCCATTCTTTGCTTACTGAAAAATATAGTCTTACGTGCATATGCAGTAATTGTAGTGCATGTAATTATAGCTGGAGAATGAATAAGTGAGCAATAAGACTGAGGGAAATTTAATTCAACTGATCTTTTGGAACTCACAAGTTGTATTGTTGAAAGATGGCCAAAGAAATAACATGCAAATTAGAAAGGAATTCAAATATTTTTCTTTGAAACTGACCTTACAAATCCCATGAACAAGACAACTCCTGTTGGGTCAGATCAACACAGGTGATGTCATTGCATTTGTACCAAACTATGCCCACCGTGTGGGATTTCATCTGCTGTGGTCTGATATTCATGATAAACGCACAACTTCAACTTTATTTCAGTTCTACGAACTTCAAAAAGTAATACTCCTTTTTCTTAGAGATATAAAATATATCAGTCTAATACCACTGAAAGAAGAATAATTTGCCTTCTCTCACTTCCAGAGAAGGGCAGAGAGGAATATCCTTAGAGGAAAGCTGGAGTTTTATATTTGTTTCCACTAAAAGCTACATACAACTGGTTACCCAGATTTTTGTAGTTGCTTTCAAGCAGATCCAGTAGAGTTAAGTTCTTGGCAGTTATGTCTGGTCATAATTTCAACTTGGCTTCCAGAGTTTTCAGATAAATGTATGGAGGACCAGGAATAATAGACATCAGCTTCATGAAATCTAATAAAAAAAAAATGGGTAAAAAGCCTTGAAGGTCTTCAAATTCCCATGAACAGTCTCACTTCAGTACATTTTTTTTATATTGCTTAATTTCACATTTTAAGGGTGGTGAGGCACTGGCATATGTTGCCCAGGGAAGCTGTGGCTGCCTCATCCCTGGAGGTGTTCAAGGCCAGGTTGGCTGGGGCCTTGGGCAGCCTGATCTAGTGGGAGGTGTCCCTGCCCACGGCAGGGGGATTGGAACTGGATGACCTTTAAGGTCCCTTCTAATCCAAACCATTCTATGATTCTATGAAGAGATATTAAGCATTATGTGATAATACCCTTGAGATGGTCCGTGCATGTGCTCTGGAAACAAGATACCTCAACTGAAATCAGTGAGAATTGCTGCTTTAAAGAGGACAAATTCTCTATCTATTTTGATGATACTTTTTAATGATCTATGAGCAACAATCAGCAAAGTAGTCTTTAAGTGGATGGAGACCTTCAATAAGTCTCAATTTTCCCCTTCACCCTTCCTGCAAAATTTTCCCTCTCAGGGAGGAATTTTGTACAAAGCTGAAAGAGTGGCTTTACTGTTTCACTGTAAATCAAATCAGGAGAGATGAGGAGAATAAAAGAAAAGAAAACTAAGAAAGAGTGTACCAAGGCTTTTATGCAAGTAGGGTCTCAAATCCAGAAGTACAATAATAAGAAGCATTCTGTGGCCCTCGTTTTCAAGGTGTGAGCAGTATCTCAAATAATCTTCGTGTCTCTGTTTTTACAGTATATCTGGCTACAGCATAATCAAAACTACTGAGCTTCATTAATATTTTAAGTTCACCTGTTTGTTTTGAGCACCTCCAAAGCAGCATAATTCTGAAACCTGAAACAGTAGTTTATATCTAAATGAATATGCAGGTTAGGGAAGCAGAGCAGAAAACATCTCTCTGCAAATTCTGAATAAAGTAGGAAGTGGGTGATCAGCTGTTGCAGATGTTGTTGCACATTCTTAGCAAACCCTCTGTAACACCCAGAGAGCTTCCTAGATCTTGCACATAAAAATAGTGAAGCCTTTTACAGTAAAACTAAAAGCTGATGCTGCATTTGCAGAGTAGCTCGAAAGTGTTTTGTTTTATAAAAGAATGCTTCTTTCAAAATGCAAAACTTTTGACTGTGTAGCTGCTTGAAAAATCATTAGGCCCTCTTTTATAAAAACTGAAGAAATTCAATAAGTAATTTCAAATTCTAGGCAGTTTTTCCTGCAGAGTGTTTGGAGTACCCTTGCAATAGCTGATCATTTTCAGGTTTTCTATATGTTAATAAAAGCAGAAGCTTGCTGTATCAGGGAGTGAAAAAGGTCTTGCCAGAGGCCGTGCTCTAGGCCAAAGAAAGAAGGTGATAGTCTGCTTTTTAGGGTATGAAGTGAGGAAGTTTTTCCCTTGTATCTGCAAGTGACCACTTTGTTATGAAAGAGATCTTCTTACACATGTGAATTGCTGTGTATTTAAGGTGAAGTAGGTGCAATTGGAGTGAATTTGAAATAGAAGTTAGTGTGATATGCTTTGCAGTTCAGTTCCAGTTTTGTCTCGTAGTCAGTCTTGAACTAGAAATTTCTGAGTTGAGACGATGGATGGCTTATATGCTACAGCCTGATACCTTAAACATACCTGAGTTAAGTCTTTGCAGATAAGTCAGGACTCTGTTGAGACTGGAGACCAGGCTAATGCATTTGCAAGAGAATGTGTTGTTGGTAAAATGCAATACAGTGGTTCTGAGATAACTGGAGTTTTTAAGCAGTATCGACTTTGAGAGCAGGCATACATTTTGTTGCAGCCAGACATGGTGTGAGAAAAATATGAGTAGCTGAAGTCTGACCACTCTCTGCCTGGTTAGGATAGTTTACTACTTCAAGGGAGAGTATCAAAATTATTTGTCATTGTTGCCAGTCAAAAGCTCTGTGTCATTCTACATTCTATTGTAGTACAGGTTGAATTGATCATCAGGTTTGTATATTCAGCCAGTGGTTGTTGAACGGGAGGTGTGAGAACTATAAATGGTTTTGTTGGGTTTTTTCCCCTTTGACTACTACTCTGTTTTGCTTAGGTTGATAATTAGATACTGCTCTTCATCTATGTGATAATCCCTCATGCAGTCAGCAAGATAACCAGGTATCTGCAGAGTGGATAAGGAGACATGGCATTTCAGCTTTGTCAGTACTGGAGCCTGTATCGCCCTTACACAAGACGTATCTTATTTCAGGATTTTGAAAAGGACTGGGGAGAACTGGCCCTGGCAAAAGTATTGGTTCCAATCAGATTCCTATCCCACTGCTTGTTGCATGTGTCCCTCCAATAAGGACACCAGGCACTGCTGGGATTTCCCCTCAGTTTGCCACATATTTCTGGTATTAACATCTAAAGACAAAGTACATCAGCATCTCAGGATAGCACTGAAGATTTAAGCAAGGTGAGAGTGGATGTCTTGTTCTCATACTGCCCTGAAAAAATGTTTTTGACTACATAGAGTACATGGGTTGCAATTAGCTGGAATTATTTGGGGGTTTTGACTAGTTTCTCTTTGAGTTCACACAGGAGAGGCATGGAAATTATAGAGCACTATTATACACAAGCTTGTTTCTCCTGAGATTGTTGAACATGGAATATTTGGACATAAAGGACTGATGGGTTCTTTCTCTAGAGAATATGTTAGCTACCTAAGAAGTATCAATATTTCTCTTTTACAAGCCAGGAATAGCAAAGGTCAAAATCACAAATTTCACATCAAGACAGCTTCAGTGTTCTAGTCTTCTTGAAGAATGTAGGTGACCTTTTGGTTGCTGCACATGTGGAAGTTGTTTGACAAGATTCCCCGAGAATACAAGAGAAATGATTGTCATGTTCTGTACACAGCTCTACTGTTAAGTGCTGAAGCTCTGGGAATGATCAGAGTTCATTATCATAAGCAGCAATGCATTAGAATATTTTGTACTTTCTATGGATAGTTTCTATGAAAAGTTTCTCTTAGCCACTATGCAGCTGCACAGGTTTTGAGGAACTCATTCCTTTACACCTGTTATTTCATTTTTTTGTGAAGACCTTCAGTTTCTGCATCTGTTTCTTCGGTGCGATGGAGCATGTTAAAAAGTTGGGAGTCCCAAGAAGATAAAAGAGCTTATTCGGAAACCAAGGTGTTAGTGGTCAAAACGACCAAACAATGATGGTCCAGAATACTGTTTCCTGCAATGAGAGTGCTTTGGGTGCATGTGAGGCCAGAATGTAGTTTCAATTTGATTTCTTGTTCTGAGCGCCCAGAGCTGACTTCAGATTCACTAGCAGCACAAAGCCTTTCCAAGTCCTCAGAGTACCAAGTGTCTCAGTCCAGAGAAGAGCAACGAAGCTGGTGAAGGGGCTGGAGAACAGGCCTTCCGAGGAGCAGCTGAGAGAGCTGGGGTTGTTTAGCCTGGAGAAGAGGAGGCTGACGGAAGACCTCATTGCTCTCTACAACTACCTGAAAGGAGGTTATGGAGAGCAGGGAGTTGGCCTCTTCTCCCAAGTGACAGGGGACAGGATAAGAGGAAATGGCATCAAGCTCCGCCAAGGGAGGTTCAGGCTTGACATCAGGAAAAAATATTTCATGGAAAGTGTCATTGGGCATTGGCAGAGGCTGCCCAGGGAGGTGGTTGATTCGCCTTCCCTGGAGGTGTTTAGAAGGCACGGGTGGATGAGGTGCTGAGGGGCATGGTTTAGGGATTGATAGGAATGGTTGGACTCAATGATCTGGTGGGTCTCTTCCAACTTGGTTATTCTATGATTCTACGATTCTATAAAGATTGAATTGGAGCCAAAATGAAGTACTCCATTAAAAATGGAAACAAAATGCTGCTGAAACATAATGATAGCTTTGACTCTGCAGGGCTGATTATAACAACTTTTTCATACCAAATGTCACCTTCCCACCTAACTCATCTCATTATTTTCAGTATTGGAATTAATGCAGTTGACACCCACATCAGTCTCAGTCAATGTAAGTGTTGGTGATTATAACTCTAAAGGCATGGAAGAGTTAGTTCTAATAGTTATAAAATAAAAAAAAAGTAGTGTTTCCATTAATACAAGGATCATCTTGTTATTGCTAGATTCTGACAATGTGCATAAATTAAAAGGGACAAGTTGTTCAGCCTTCTTGCTTAAAAATAAGCACTTAATCTAAATGTCCTTTCCTGGCTAAGGTTCCGATAGCCTGGATTTGGTTCTCAAGACATATCACATAAAAGAAGTATTAACCACAGAGACTTGGGCAGAATTTTTACCTTACTGCTATAAGCTAATCACAAACCATATGATAACATAATGCATTTATGCATGTTGTGTGTATACACAACACTGTATGAGGGCAACATAAATATGACCATGGAGAAACTGGTATAGGATTCCTTGTTAAAACACAAAAAAATGAGAGCATAAGTAGCACCAATTAAGATGGCTGTCATGAAAAACATCTTTCCGACTTCTTTATTTTTTTGAACCCACTTAAAAGAATTCAACACACTTAGATTATCAATGCTATTTGTCAGGAATTTTAGCACAACAGGAAATAATAGCTGATAAAGTCTGTGGATGAACAAAGACTGCAAAGAGTTTTATGTGAACACACAAACCTCGGAGACTCAGATGTAACAAGAGTACAATCATGTAATCTTGCCTCATTTAAACAAATTTTGCATTTACTCAAGATTTTGCATTTACTCAAAAGTAGATATACATGTAGAATGAAGTGTGTGTGCCATACCTGCAGGAGGGGGTAGTATAATGACTTGAGTAAAAATCTAGACATCATAAATAACTCCAAAGTTGAGTAAGGGCAATAATGTGATAGAAAAGTCTAATTCACAATGGCTGTCAGCCTGTAACCCTAAATTCTTGAAAGTTTACCCTGAAAGAATCCTCATATAGTAACAAAATCTTGAATAATTTTTTTGATAACAGGCTTTAGCTTGATGTTTAGGTGTTTACGTTTCCATAACAGGAGAAGGGATAACAATCAGAGAACATAATGAAACACCCTGAATGCAGTCAGTAGACATATGGCCAGATGAAGTACAACTTGTAATTTCCATCACTACATGTGGCAGACAAGTAGATACAGACAAGTGTAGAATTCCAGTGCCATACTTTTTTACAGTGCTGAAAAAGTTAGAGATATTACAAAAACTAATTGCTAAATGGGTAAAAAAATGCCTTGAGATGAGATTTAAAAAGTTGGGTCTTTAAAGTTATGAAAAACACATCTGAAATATTGGTTAAGGAGTCAATAACTTAAGGGTAGAAAACAGTGGTTATAAATGGTCTTTTGACCTAGTAGGCAAAAGTAGAAAAAAATTAATTGAACCTGAAGCCTGATGAACTTAGAAACCAATAAAATGCAGATTTTGAGTGAACTTAACCAAACAAATCTTTTAGTGGTACATTATATCTCTCATCTTCAAATAAGAGGAACATCTTTCTGGAGGGAAAGTTCTAGCTAAAATTATACTTTAGTAGATCTCTAACTGTTAGATTCAACACAGTGGCAAGTATTTTAAATGCAATATCTAAAAAAATATAGAATCAGAAGAGTTGTAAAGCAGTTTAGTCCTTCCCTAAGTAAGAACAATTGTACTAAAACTTATTTGTGTCATAAGTTCAATCTGCCTCTTTAATGTGGACCTCAATCCATGGAAATTCCACTTTCACTATTAAAAAGGGCCTCCTAATAAATGTTGCCAACTTTTAAACATGTTAACTTCTTGCCTTTTTCACCATGGAAATGAAGAAAACATATATATATATATATATACACACACACAACCCTTACTTCTTTGCCAGAGACTTAGGTATTAATTTTATTGTCCCTCAATTGTATCGTATTTCCCTGAACAATCACCATTTATTCAATATTTCCAGGAATTCATGTTTTCTAGACCTCTAATCATTCTCACTCTTCTCCTTTGGGCTCTCTACAGCTGGCACACATTAACCTTGCTGTAGCCTCCTCAGTATTAAGTGAAAGGATTATTTCACGTAACTTTTGGGCTACATTATTGAATAAAATCATAAAAAGACATATGAATAAAAAGTTATGTGATACCACATAACTTTAATGTTGGCATATCTTAAATTGTAAGGAAAGAAAAAAATTCACCAACATAATCATCAGTGTTGGGACTTTTTGTGCTTTGGTCTTTAAGTAATGGAGGAACTTAACACATTTCAAATGTACTATTGTTGACAATGTCTGCTGACAAGTTGCTCCAAGCTAAGCCAAATTTATCCAGAAATTTTTAAGTTCTTCATTAGTAAAAAGAAAAACTGTCAGGGCTTGGTAATTTTGCTTTAATTTCTGTGTGACATATGAGAGGTCCTTCTATTAGTTTTCAAATCCTCTTCTCCTTTGTGTACCAAGGACAGAATTTCAGAATCCCAAACAGCTGAAGAAAGCTTTTTCAGTACTTTTTGCAACTTTCAGTCTTGATATTAAGTATTAATAAATATTTGTCATTGCTCTGTATTTAAGACATTTTTTTTCCAATGTGGTGAAAGTTGCTTTATTTTTTAAAAGATTTTAAACTCCCGTATACAGTTGTGAAGTTAAAGAAAATCTCCAGAATAATAGGGCTTTCTTTTCAATTGTAATTGGTTTGAACTGAACTATGAATTTGCTATTCCCTTCTGTTTTCCTCTTCCTGAGATTTTGTTGGACTTCCCTCAATACTGCTGGGGACAATTCTTTCTGAGTAGCTTTTAATCCACTCATGATGAGTGAAAAAAAATCTAGGTTTAAAATCATGGCATCCAAACAGTGATTTCATTTGCTTGTGATAAATAACCTCTCTCAGCATGAACTCTCAAAGCAATGGTTACTATGGTTGTACACAGAGCATGAGTTCAGTGCAGCACTGCATGCACACCAGCTCACTCACTTCCTCATCACGGCTTCTGTGCCTCGTGCACCGCATCTGTTTCTAAGGCTGCATCTGTTTGTTCAAAGCACAGCTTCTGTGCAGCTTCTCAAACTGCCATTTTTCTAGCAAGGACTTTCTTAGAAAATGAAATCCAGCCTTTTACAACTTATGTTGCAAATGCACGCAAATAAATACAGAGACCTGTATACCTCTGAATCAATACCAAAATATCTTGACATCCCTCATCCCTTTGTGTTGAAACTCTGTCTGTGAGCAAGGAAAACTCTAGCAAGAGTGAATCAATGCTCATGTGAATTCAGCTGGTCTTTTCAACCCAATTGTAGAATTAAATGATAACTTCGTTGTAAAGCAGAAGGGCTAATATACAGAATGAACTAAGGTTTTTGTATCTTGTTCATGTCTTGGCAAAGCGTACTTCTATAGGCAGTACACTCTTCCAGACAGAGCCTCTACTCGGATAAGACACCAAATATATCTAAAAAGCAGGTTCAAGAAACACATTTTCTCTAGGGTGTGTGCAGTAGTCATATTTTATGCTAACATTTCATGCAAAGAGTGAGATGCCTTCTTCAGCTGCTTGCTTTATAAATTCAATGTGGTCTGCTTTTTTTTTTTTTTTTTTTCAGGCTCTAAAAACGAAGATTTGAAACAGGTAGCACCTTCCTCAGCATCACAGTTCCCACCTGTACCTTCACCACACTCTGCTACGCAGCTGCCACCTCCTCCACCAGCCTCTCACCCATCCCTGCAGTTCCCAGCAGCTCCCAGTCTGCCTCCCAGAAACATCAAGCCCAGCTCTGAAACAATGTAAGTAAACATAGACTCCAAGGTCTTTAGTTTCCCACCTTCTTCTGCCTCCTGCTTTTCTCCTGCAGCAGCAGCTTAAGGCTGCAGGTATTCAGGTTTATGGCGGAGTGAGGTCTCACAGCATTTTTGTTGTCCTACCTTATCTCTGGCCTGTTTAGAATTAGTTTTTGTTGGCTTGACCCCTCCAACTCTTTTCAGTTGTTTCCTTAAACAGTTTAGCTACAATAATACTTTTTTTCTGCCCCTCTGGTAAGAGTCGGGGCGGGGGGGGGGGGGGGGGGACCCTGCGACCCTGCTGGCATTTTTAACCTGGAAGCGTTCACAGACTTCAAATGTTGGTGGTAAATCACTTGTATCAGTAACTGAGGCTTCCCCCTGATTTTCTTTCACTGTGGGAAGGAGACCAGGAGGGCCAAGTCTATCAGTTGATACCTCAGGAAGCGGCTTTGCCAGCCGGAGGTACTGAGCTCAGCGCTGCTCGTGAAACCACGCCAGGAGCTGCTCGTGACCGGTTGTAATGACACAGGGAAACCTCTGCCACGTAGGGGGCTCCTTTCTTTACTTTTCTCCAGCGAGAGCTAAGAGCGGCTCAATCTACTGTCAAAACTGGGCAGAGAGCAGCTGAGCCCGGACGACGATCTGCGCTCTGCCCAGCAGGGACTGGGAGCGGCAGCGGCGGGCAGGCAGGCGGAACACATCAGGTTTTAGAGCGGGATGTGCGAGGGCACAGCCTGCGCTTCGGCAGGGATGGAGCCACAGCACCACCCCAGCCCTCCTGCTGCTGCTGCTGCTGCCACCGCACCCCGGCTTTGCTGCCCCATCTAGTGGCTGGAGCGCCCCGCGGTCCCATCCCGGACACCCTCCTGGCCAAACGTGCGAGGGAGTCACCTGTGTCCCCTTTGCCTTCAGGACCCCGCGAAGTTTAGCTCCAGACTGTCCTTCTGCTCTCCCTTCCCTGCTTGCTCTTTGTACTCTCCCCTCTGCTGACTACTGACACGTTTTCTTTCACCTGCCTCAGTGCTTTCTCCATCAAGTTGATTATAAAAGAACACTTTCTGCTTTCAAGTCCTTTATTTGATTACAACCTTTTGATGACAACTGTCAGATCTAGTTTTCTTGCAACTATTACACGGTACTTCCCTGGAGGTGTTTCAGGCACGGGTGGACGAGGTGCAAAGGGGCATGGTTTAGTGTTTGATAGGAATGGTTGGACTCAATGATCTGGTGGGTCTCTTCCAACCTGGTTAGTCTATGATTCTATGAGTCTCAATTTCTTGTTTCTCTTGGTTTGACAGTGTTTTTAAATCTGACATCAGGACCCTTTACCTGGCCTAGCCATACACTGCTGATTTTCTTGTCCCTTGTTTAGACTTTAAGCTCTGTGAGTCCAAGAGCAACAATTAGAGCTGTATTTAATCTTGTGCAGAAGTCTAGCTTTCTGCTTCCACACTGTGTAAGAATCCTGCACCGGCAAAGATGGTTAAAAAAGCCCAATAGAGTCTTTCCATTCAGTCAGCCCATCTACCTATTATATTTTTCATTACACACTGATCTCCATGGTACCTGAGTGCCTTTGTCCTCTTTTCTCCTTTTATACTTTGGATCAAGGTGACCTCGTGTGAAAAATCAAGGCACAGTCAGGAAGAACAATTAGGGAATCACATGGGTACTTAAGTAGCATAAAGCACTCAACAGACTATCCGGACATTGTATGAAATAGCTGAAAAAAGGACTAGAACCATGGTGAATGAAAATGCAATAATAAAACCATCTTCATAGGTTTCACATGTCCACTTTTTCATCTTTACAGTAGTCCAGAAAATGAAGAGAATTATGATGACGTTGAATTTGTTTCACGGGGTAAGATGTATACATTTTAATTAATGGCAGCTACATGAAGTTTTAAGCATATTGTATTTCTAAGCTAAGCAAAAGCATATTGTATTCATGCATGACTAGTGCAGCTAATTATGCTGATTCTGCAGTTTCATGGGTGAAGACATTGTCTCCCCACACTAGGTGTTCTATAATTAATATTACAGACTCTCAAGAACTGTGTTAAATATCTGTCCTTCTCCCCCTTTTTTTGATCAGAAATGTGCTGGGACTATAAATGACCAGATTTTCAAATCTGAACCAAAAGGAATTCTGCTCTTTCAGAACTGAAGCTGTGTGCCCAAAGCAGGCATTGTTTTATACTTGATGAAAAAAATTGTTGACTGTACTTTTAACGTTGCTTTGTGGTCTGCCTTCAATAAGAGGCAGTGAGTCGCTATGTTGTACCAGGAGCAGCCAAAGAAGCAGATTGTGACACAAAGAATTTCAATCTGCCTCCTGATCTCCCCTCGAGAGCGCTAGGTCTGTGCCAGGCACAGTATGCATTGTTTAGTGTGTTAGCCATCCCTGCTGTACAGCAATGTAAGTAGCAGAGCTGAACCTCAGCCCCAGCTCTTTTCTTTCCTACCTGCCTGCAGAGTAAGGAGGACGCAGAAAATTGACAGAGTTTCTCCTCCTGCGGCCCAAGGTAGAGGCTGGCTCTGTAAAAGAACCTTCGGCCTCTTTATTCAGTTGTTAGGCTGGTGCAAAGAATTTCTTTGAGGTCTGCTTTGGTTTGTAAGGTTTCCCACAATTACTTTCTTGTATATATACGTATTTTTGTAAAAAAAAAAACATAGATTCATCAGTGTCACAAAAAATCTTCAAAACAAGTTAAACACTTCTAAAAATAAGTAGTAAAATATGCTGGTTTGTAGCTATTGCTATTTGAT
Organism: Clamator glandarius; assembly: GCA_033459285.1. Lineage (NCBI taxonomy): Eukaryota > Metazoa > Chordata > Aves > Cuculiformes > Cuculidae > Clamator > Clamator glandarius. The sequence goes on along the minus strand of JAUNZM010000449.1, from coordinate 603,840 downwards.
AGTGCAATACAAAAGGAAGCTAGAAAAACTCTGATTTTTGCATTCATACCCTCATTAGAAGCTAGAAGCCTGCATATATTTCTAGTTAATATCATTGATATTATTAGTAGTTTGAAAGTAGTGCTAGAGTGAATTGTTTTCTGCACAGTAAAAATAAATAACCTGGTTTTATTTTTTGTCATATAGGTCATGGAAACACAGAGGGCGTAAGTGTTATCCTCCATGATAAATTTATCCTTTTTAGAACTAACTTACAAATTTAGTAAAATCCCTTGAATGCACTAGAAAATTAATTGCAGAATGAATCCAGTATATTGACAGTAAATTGTAGAAGCACTGTCTTATTGTGAAGGACAGAAATAAAACTAGGTAAGCAGAGCAAACTGGAACTAATTATCAAAGCTGGCTATGTGCCAAAAATTGTTTTTAAAAAAAAAAAAAAAAAAGCTAGACCACCCCTTCTATTTTTACTGGCATTTCATTTCACTGTAATTTTCCAGAAATAAGGGCACTGTTCTATTCTGGTAATAAAGCTCTTGTTTCAGGTAAGGACAGGTTTGTATCATGTGTTTAAGTACCTGGCTGTATAAGGACTAAAAGAGTCTCTGGGACATTGATCTAAGTCCCATTTAGAGCCTTAGCATTCCAGTTTAACTACTGCTAACCCTGGCACCTTCATAATGGTAGTGTAATCATCAACAAAGATAAAGCCTTCCCAGGACTAACAATGCAATTAAAACATCCACTTTGGATTAAGCAATGTGTTATTGTGTTTGTAACAATCCAGGACTTTATAATTGTGGTATAATTAAAAAAAAAAAAACAAAAAAAGTCCGAAAAAAAGAATAGTGGATTTGGGTAATGTAGTAACTTGGTTTGCAAAGATTTAATTAAATTGTGTTTACATTCTGTTGTAAACTTTTTATACAGTTTACAAGAAGGTCCATTTTCTTCAGGTTTTTGCAAATGTATCTAGGCCATTGAAAACTGTATTTTTCTTATAGGGTCAAGAAAGTGATGGAGAGATGTATGAAGACATAAATGACATCAGGTAGCAATTTAAAAATCTATAACCTATCATATCTTTACTACTAAAACCTTGCTAACAAATACACTTTTTTTTCTGGCACAGAAATGCTATCGCATTGCAGTACCTGCCAGGTGTTATTGTGTTCAATCATTTCACCTAGGGAAAGTCAGGTTGTTCACAGGTTCTTTCCTGCTTAGATCTGCTATACCATGGGATGGAAAAACTCCTGCAATAAAATCATATGGTTACTGTAATCTAGATAACCGAAGACTGATTCCTGATTTAAAGAACATGTCTGTATCACTCTTTGGAGTTACAGCCTAGGATGAAAGATAAGCTCAGCCCCCAGGTACTATGCACCCAGATAGATCTTTTGTCATGGTCGTTTTTCTTAGACAAATGTATTTAAAACTCCTGTGAGAGGCTGGATTTACATTTTGCATGGCCTGGGTCCCTTACAATAACTACAGAGACAGAATATGAGCTCTGTTCATTCCTCTGCCATTTAGCCCTTTACTTTGAAGAGTCTCATGCCCTGCCAATGTCTAAATGTATGGGATTTGTTGTATGACAGTAGCCAAAGAAAAGCTCTAATTCCCTTGGAATAAATAACAGTCTAATGGTCACACACACACAAAAAAATTCTTGTTTCAGATATGGAATGACTATCAGGAAGAATTTATTGTTGAGAATAGTTTTAAAACTATATAACCAACACAGGCGATTCTCGTTTAGTCTCATTTATAATGTTATTTGAGCATACTGGTTTAGCAAAAGTACTAAGAAAGGAAAAGGGAGGCAGCCTCCCTCTGTCAGTTCCATAGCGTTTGTAAAGCATAGCTCTTCCAGCCAAATTGTTAGTAGCAAATGCAGTAGCTATAGCTCTAATTATATCCTAGGTCCCAGATATCAGTACCAGCCAGTACATGAGGCACAGCCAAGCAATGTACCCTGGTGCCATAGGTACATTTATGATGTGTTGCAGAAGACTGGTTGTCATTTGAGTAGACTGCTGTAATAGGTCGCAATTAGATTTAAAGCAACACTCCAGCAGTACCTCAGGCTACAGTTCAGGCTGCATCAGCCATTGATAAATGAGTAAATATTTAACAGCCGCAGCCTTGCACCTAGACTGCTAACAGTTTCCCAGCTTGCTTGCCAAAATTAGTTCAGAGATGTTTGGACAGGCACATATAGAATCAGTCTGTTACCTCCAGATAACCTTCACTGGCATGCTGTCCATTTGAGGACAACCACTTTAAACTATATATGCAACGTAAGAGAAGGGACTGCTTACTTTATCTGCTGCAGTCACACTCTGGTTTAGAATCTGTAGCTTGGATTTAACTGAGAGAAATCTTTTTCCATCATATGTACTTATTTATTAACCTTGGGTAAGGAAGCTCTAGTGAGATTTTCTTCACGGCTGCATTCAGTCCTGACAATGCACTTTCAGATCATCAAGGGAAAAAGAGAAGAAGCAGGACAAGGAAGAAAAGAAAAGAATGGACCAAGAGAAGAAAGAACAAAAGGAAAAAGAAAAGAAAGAGCAGGAAATAAGAAAGAAATTCAAAGTAAGTTTTTGTTTTGCAATCTTGTGAAAGGCATTTAAGGAGTATAATTTAGCATTGTCAAGTTCAAAATAGGTTTTTAATCTGGCTAAAAAACTATTTGTCATGGTAGGTAGTTCAAGTGCGTGGATGAATTGCAAGTGTTTGTAGGATCATTTACAGAGTAGAATGGTAAGCCCAGAACATTATGTGGTAGACTTATTTATGTTAACAAACATTAACTCGTATGAGTCATTCTGGAACTACATGAGTCTGCTCATTGGAATTAAATACATGGCTGTTTTGTGAGCCTGTGAAAGGCTTCATAGGTTAGCCTACTGTCTGTATTTCTGTGATTTTTTCCAACTTCTTCAGTTGTTCTACTGCTCTACAGTTGCCCTCTCTGCGTTCCTGATTATTAATTTAAACTGGGTAGCTGCAAAGAGGAGCGATGCCTTTCTGTTTATTTACCTAGACTATTTAAAATGTCAGTGAAAAGAATAGTCATCAATACAGTTATTTTCTCTTTCATCTGAATGTTTGGGAAATAACTCCATTTTTCCATATCTGTGATTTCCTTCATTGCTATTTCTCTGCAGTTAATGGGACCCATTCAAGTCCTTCATCACGCACGAGCTTGTGTTGACTACAAGGGAGGGAAGAATGAGCTGACTATCAAACAAGGGGATGAGATTGAAATAATTCGCCTCACAGACAACCCTGAGGGAAAGTGGCTGGGCAGGATAAAAAGATGTTGTGAGTTCTATTTTTTCACTACGCTCCTGAACGTTTTGACTGCACGACAACAAACATGAGTATTACACTAAGGAGGAGCCTTACCGAGGCTGAGTCACTGGCCACCAAAGTAAATAATTACCACAACCCTCCTGTCCTTAGCTGGCATGCAAAACTTCATTCACAGTAGGAAGTTATTGTACAACATAATGTAATGTCTACAGACACTAGAATAAGTTAGAAACACTATGTTGGATCTTCATGGACCTATCAAGAGGTAATTCCATATCTGCCTTCAAATAGCTTCAAAATCTGGTTCTTAAAAGTAACAAGGATAACATTTTTTCATGTTGCGTATTAAAAATTATATAGCTGTTACTAAAATCAGTCCTGACCATTTAAATAAAAGAAAAAGAAAATCAATGTGTTACCAGTTTGAGGGGAAGAATCTAAACAGGCTGAGTTTACTCAGAACTTAAGTGGTGGATTTTCCATTTTCAAAATATGTATGAGCAATTTTTATCT